>VXAV01007825.1:0-18718 GCA_013399715.1 Alectura lathami | reverse complement strand
TTTTTTTTAAAGAAGTGTTAGAGAAGCTGTTCTCTCCTAAAAAGTCAGAGTGGGTCAGAAGAAACTGAAAACTAAGAGCTGCCCAACAGAAAATGTTCTTGGCAAGGAAACACAGAAAACCCAAAGTAAGCCCCGAGGGCAAAAGAACTTGAAAAAGCTTCAGTTAGGCCAATGTTTATCTAAAAAGAGGTGAAAAACGTTCATCTTGCAGTGGTTCTGACACTTGAGTGAGCACTTGATTCTGAACACAAATGAAAAAGAGCAACAGCCCTTGTAAGTAATTTTCAGCTAGGGAATAAAGCACAGGTTTTGATTAGAGCAGAATACATACAGGGCAAATACATTACAGTATGCTTTGTGCTTCATCTCTTGCTATACAAATGCATAACTGGGGCAACAGATGTTTTTAGTTAACTGGAACTCCTAGAAAGATGCAATAATTGCTATTTACTGTGACAAGAAAGCGAAGTATATAAAACTTCTATTTCAAAATTGTTCACATCAGAGGGAAAATCTCCCACCTGCTCTTGAGAAGATACAGAACTGAAAGACAGTCTGTGATTTGTCTTACAGATGACCCACGAGAAATAGAGTACAGTTTGCTCAGAAGAAAACACTAAATCAACAGGTTTCACACAAACTAAGGTAACATAACAGGAACACAGGAATGGGTATCCAAACCTGTTAGCCTCTAATGGACAGTTCACACCACCAATGAGGTATTCACAAGTGCAAAAATGGAGTTTCAGCAAGAAAGGTTTTATAACCTTCGTTATAAATCAAATGCCTCAAGTCAGCTATCAGCCACAGTTCACTTCAGCTCTTGCTTTCTTTCATTTGCAGTAATGCTGCCAGAACACATTAGAAAATCGGTACCAGTCACCTCCAGAAAGGCAGCAGGACAGATATAGATCATACCTCTGTAAAAACAAACTGTCTGCACCTGACAGTTATGTATTTTCATAACCTTAAAAGCAAGTCCACCATTGAGAAATACAAATGGATAAAACAAATGCAACTTTAATTAGCCAAAAAGCTGTTTTTTTTTTTTGTTTTTTTTTTTTTTAAATAATGCTTCCGGATCCAAAGGACAAAACAAAAGCTGATTAAGAATGTATCAGTTGTACAACCTTACAAACCCAGGGCAGAATGCCAAGGCAGGAACTAAGTAGTTTAATAGATCACGTAGAATCTCAACTGATTTATAGAAAACCTGCTTTGGCAAGCTCTCTGGGAAGAAAACTGAGTTCTGAGTCAACTGTAATTATTAGCCAAAAAAAAAACAAAATGCATCTTAACGTAAAATTAAAACCTAACCTTATAGCATAACCTATCATGTTTCCAAAGGAAATACCATTATGCTCTTAAAACTTCCCTTTGGAGGGATCCACACACACATACCCTTGCACTTCCTATAGGAAGCCACATCAGACCAAGCAGGGCTCCAGATGGCACACAGGTGCCATGCAACACAACTCTGCAAAAGGACAGCCTCGAGAACAGAAGCTCTTTTGGGTTTAGCATATTAAGTGACTAGCATGTATCTGGTCCTTCAAAACAAATCCCTTCATGCCCTTTTATCAGACAGATATGCATCTTCTCCCCTTTTATTCTGCCCTTACAGTCAGATCTGCAAACACCTGAGGAAAAGCCTCTAAAGCAAAACAATGGCCAACTCATTCTATGAAAGTCATCAGAAAAGTGATAATAAGATTCCATCAGTCTGCTTTTATTGGCTCCCTCATTTCACACATTCTTTTCAAATTCTTTTCCTTCCTGGGTACCTTGTTGTCTGTTGTTTTGAGATGGTGCAAAACTGGAGCTGGAACTGGAGCTGGAACTGGCAGGACTGGGCTGTTGAGACTTAAAAGAAAAAATAAATAAATAAATAACATTGTAATAAACATTTTTTTGCCTAAAACTCTTACCATTAGCTACCATTAAAGGCATGCCATGAAGAAAAGAGAACTACTGAGCAGAGCAGTACTCAGATCTTTGCTTCAGGTGCCAGCAAGCCAAACAATATAAAGAATCCTAAGCAGTCAACATACATGTACACTATATCACATACAGTGCTTTAGTAAAGTCAAAATCTCAAGACGTTACCGTGTTTGAAAGGACATACAACATGCAAGTCTAAATGAGCTTATAACAGAATGGACCTAAGGCTTCTTAGTTAGTCCTTGCCATACTGCAGCTGCAACATTTTTCAAATTAATGATTTAGAAAGAGAGAAAGACCTGAGCAGATCAAGTTAAATGCCAGGAAGTTCCAAACAGTTTTTTTTTTTTTTCCCCCTACTTCCTTAGAAAATAAGTCTTAAGCTGTGCATTTAAAATCAACTTGTCTGCTGTTACTTGATTTCCTCTTATTGCAAGATTTTCCTTACATAGTAAGGTCCTATAAATTGCAACAGTGGTTAAACCAAAAAGATTGCACTGTTACACAGGGAAATCACATTTCTAAATCTATGAGCTAGAATAGTTTTCTATTTTAAATAGAGATGTTAACAGTTTACCTTATTTAATAAGCAGTTATAGACATTGTTTACCACTGCTCTTAAAAAAGTATACACTTCTCTAAAATTCTTTAAAAATTCTTAGAAAGAACTATTAATTTGTCTAGATACAGTTCTATATATTTTTTCCCATATTGTCTACAGCTTATGAGCACTGCCCTGAGAATTCTTGCCTCCTGCTGGCATATTGCATGCACGTTTTTTATGGCATGTTAGGTTTTTGGTATGTACTAGCACACACAACTTTATATATAAGACAAGAGCAAATCTTGTACACGGGCATAGGGAATACTAACAGAGAACACAAACTAAGAGTACACAAAAGGAATGGTGAAACTTGGGACAAGAAGTAATAATCTAAAAATGTACTACTGCAAATAAACCTGCTTAATATTTGAAATTTAAGCAACTGCATTACTGTGACATGTTCTCTAGGAAAATCAAAGTTCTCTGTCTCTCCCCATCTACACAATTACCCTTCTGATCCCTCTAGAACTACATCCTTGTCAAAAATAACAGCAGTAACATCCAGTCACTTTAGAACTTAGAGTTTTCATGCACGTAGACAAGTAAGCCCAACAGTTGTCTTTTCTCCACAAAACAATCTATTGTTGCCTTTCATAATGAGCAGGCAGATTTACAGCCTTTTACTGCCTTTTCTCACATAGAAAGATGCCTACATGGGCAGCATAACTTCTGAGAAAAACACCATTGACATCTGCTCTCCTGAAATGTACACGGTTCTCGCAAACAGAGAGTCAAAACATAAATTCTGTACTTGACTGTATGGGTATATGCAATCTGTATACATTTGTTTCCCCTCTGCTGGGAAACACAACCACACCAACTATAAAATTCTTTTCTGACTAACAAGTAGGATTCTAACATGGTTCACAGGATGGGACCTTTTCGGAAAGCATGGCAGCATCACTTGACAGTACTTAAAAAAATTATCTAAAACCATTTTTCTGCCTGAATTGTCTAGAATTTTTTTTTTTTTTTTTTTTTTTTTAAACTGCCTGAATTCCTGAATTTAGCTGTGAATAAGTCAGATGACATGATACAGACTGTCCTGGTAAAAATCAAGAATTCATGCAAACTTTAAAGATGTTAAGATTCTGGAAAATAATTTCAGTCCTCTAGATGCAGGTTACTCTTAGACGTTTGGTTTAGCTCCCACTTTATGCTGTTTACAGCAAACTCACTTGCTGACAACTGGTTTATGCAGATTTTCATTAACTGTATTTTTTCCTTTGTTAATATCTACATGAACAGTAGCTTATGTGAAAACCATTCCTTTAAAAAAAATCCAAAAACTAAAGGCATTACATTCAATTTAAAATACTTAAGGAAGTGTTAAAACTGTAAAAAAAAAAAAAAAAACAGATGCAGAGATTTATCAGTAAAGCTTCACTACTTGCAGTACCAGTTTACTAGAAATAAAGGGAAAAGGCCTGATCATGAAATTTCTGCACGTCAAAACTTTCTCTTAGCATTAACTTAAGAAAAGGGTAACAAGCAGGAACAGCTATGAACAAATATTAAAGTTTGTATAACACAGTTTTGATAAAATGTTACCCTGCTTTACTAAGATCACTTTGAGAGGCCAAATCATAGAAACTGCCAGTGAAACACAAATCATCCCTATTCTTAAAAATGTTCTTATTGCCACTTGAAATCATTATTTCCTTTAAACCGTCCTACCTGAAATTTTACTCCAAGAAATTCAGATTAGCATATATGTTAGAAGTGTTAACTGCTGAAAATGAAAGTTTTTCCTGCTCTGAGAATACTGGGGTGCATTTGCACCTGAAGGACAGTGCAAGCAGCTGCTTTTAATGCAAGAATGAACATTATTAACGGAAAAGATCTGTCTTTAAGGAGGAACTAAAAATATGCCTTCCATATATAAATATGGATTAGTCCCTACAGTGCTCATGCTTCTTGTGACCACAGGCTTATCTTTTCTCACTTAAGCAATACTTCTTGACAGTTTTAGAGAATGTTATCTCAAGGACTTGGATATTTATGGCTTTATTCATTTCAGCTTTCTGCTCTTATCTACTAGTTACTAATCACCAAGTAGATTTATTTAATGGGTCTCAAATTAGCTAAAGGGTATTCTTCAACAATAGAAACTTAAGACACGACCAGCAAAGAGCTTCTGTCATATGTCCTTTTCCTGTTTTACTGGTTTTCTCTTCCTGCAGACAAGCTAATGAGAGTTCAGACCCCAACTGTTCATTAGTGCAATGACCTGATATAATTTATTACACTCAGTCTATTCCATTTTACTGCTCTCACATCGATCCACAGGAGACACTGGCTTCTTTATTACACTGGCTGAGGGATTCTGTGCTTTCAAACTGTTCTGAAAGAAAAAGGACTTCCTTCTGGCACAAGTTTTCCCTGAAAACATACTTCTTTGACCAGCTCTAAATCGCTTGGCTTCTGCTAGTTCCAAACACTTTTCTTTGTTTCTACAAGTAGTACAGCAATTTATTCCCAAGCTAGTAACAATTTTCAGGTAAACTCACCTGTTTATGACAGAGAATATAAAAGTACTGTTTCTGCAATATTTTATGGTTAGTTGGAATCATGTAACAACGTTAAAAACCCATCACTTAAAGCTCTTTATTTACAGTAAAAAATAGAAAGCATCTGTATGCGGGTGACAAGGGCTATTCATGCCTTTCTCTGAACCATCGTTAAAGGAACCTCACATATTACATGCTGACATAAAATTAAAGTGCTGTAGTAATATCTCTCATCCTATCAGTAAGTCTACATATTTCCTGTTTTTACACACAACAGTCTAAAGATAGATGTTTCCCTGTGCAGTACATACTGAAAGCTGCAGAAAGCAAAGACGAGAGCTGGGAGAAAGAAGATCCACCCACTGTAAGTGACAATCATGTTCGAGACCGTCTAAAGAACCTGAAGGTGCACAGGTCCACAGGACCTGATGGGACCCATCCGCGGGTCCTAAGGGAACTGGCAGATGAAGTTGCCAAGCCACTCTCCATCATATTTGAAAGGTCCTGGCAGTCTGGTGATGATCCCACTGACTGGAAAAAATGGAAACATCACCCCCATTTTCAAAAAGGTCAAAAAGGAAGAAGCAGCAAACTACAGGCCAGCCAATCTCACCTCTGTGCCTGGCAAAATCATGGAGCAGATCATAGAATCATAGAATGGCTTGGGTTGGAAGGGACCTAAAAGATCATCTAGTTCCAATCCCCCTGCCGTGGACAGGGCTGCCAGCCACTAGCTCACTAGATCAAACTGCCCAGGAGCCCATCCAGCCTGGCCTTGAACACAGCCAGGGATGGGGCAGCCACAGCTTCTCTGGGCAGCCTGTGCCAGCGCCTCACCAGATCCTCCTGAAGGATCTAAGGCATATGGAAAATGAAGATGAGGTGATTGGTGGCAACCAGCATGGCTTCACCAAGGACAAATTGTGCCTGACAAACTTGGTGGCCTTTTATGATGGAGTAACAGCATCAGTGGATAAGGGAAGTGCAACTGATGTCACCTACCTGGACTTGTGCAAAGTGTTTGACACTGTCGCACATGACATCCTGGTCACTAAATTGGAAAAGAACTGGTTTGATGGATGGACAACTTGGCTGGATGGCAGCACCCAGAGAGTTGTGGTCAACAGCTCAATGTCCAGATGGAGACCTGTGAAGAGTGGCGTCCCTCAGGGATCAGTACTGGGACCAGTGCTGTTTAACATCTGTGTTGGCAACATGGACAGTGGGATCGAGTGCACCCTCAGCAAGTTTGAAGATGACACCAAGCTGTGTGGTGCCGTTGACATGCTAGAGGGAAGGGATGCCATCCAGAGGGACCTGGACAGGCTGGAGAGGTGTGCCCATGCCAGCCTCATGAACTTCAACAGGGCCAAGTGTAAGGTCCTGCACCTGGGTCAGGGCAATCCCAAGCACAAATACAGGCTTGGGCAGAGAATGGCTGGAGAGCAGCTCTGAGGAGAAGAATGTGGGGGTGTGTCGACTGATGGAAAACTCAACATGAGCCGACAATGTGTGCTGGCAGCCCTGAAGGCCAACCGCATCCTGGGCTGCATCAAGAGAAGTGTGACCAGCAGGGTGAGGGAGGTGACCCTGCCCCTCTACTCTTCTCTCGTGAGACTCCACCTGGAGTCCTGCGTCCAGTTCTGGGGCCCCCACCACAAGAAGGACATTGAGCTGTTGGAGTGGGTCCAGAGGAGGGTCACAAAGATGATCAGAGGGCTGGAGCACCTCCCCTGTGAAGGCAGGCTGAGAGAGTTGGGGTTCTTCAGCCTGGAGAAGAGAAGGCTCTCGGGGGACCTGACAGCAGCCTTCTAGTATCTGAAGGGGGCCTACAGGAGAGCTGGGGAGGAACGCTTTAGAAGGGCATGTAGAGATAGGATGAGGGTAATGGCTTTGGAGTGGAAGATGGTATATTTAGGCTAGATATTAGGAAGAAATTCTCTCCTGTGAGGGTGGTGAGACACTGGAACAGGTTGCCCAGAGAGGCTGTGGATGCCCCCTCCCTGGCAGTGTTCGAGGCCAGGCTGGATGGGGCGCTGAGCAACCCAGCCCAGTGGGAGGTGTCTCTGCCCATGGCAGGGGGGTTGGAACTAGATGATCTTTAAGATCCCTTCCAACATAAACCATTCTATTATTCTGCAAGTCTATGCACTTAAAAGTACTCTTGGTTGAGTATTATTTACAGCCCCACTTTGTACAAAGTCCAGCATCTCAGAAAGAAGAAACGTGTACATCAGTACAGGCTAGGGGCTGGTCTTCTGGAAAGAGCTCTAAGGAGAGGGCCCTCAGTGTCCTGGTAGACAACAAGTTGGCCATGATCCAGCAGTGTGTCCTTGTGGCCAGGAAGGCCAATGGGATCCTGGGGTGCATTAAAAAAGTCTGGCCAGCAGGTCAGCAGGGTGGTGATCCTCCCCCTCTACTCTGCCCTAGTGATGCCACATCTGGAGTCCTGTGTCCAGTTCTGGGCTCCCCAGTTCAAGAAAGACAGAGGACTACCAGAGAGAGTCCAGTGTAGGGCTACAAAGATGATCAGGGGCCTGGAGTCCCTAGACTCAGGACTCCAGATGTGGCCTCACCAGGGCAGAGTAGAGGGGGAGGATCACCTCCCTTGACTTGCTGGCCATGCTCCTCACCCTTCTAACACATTTGAAATAAAAAACATATTTTGCCGCACACTGCACAATACAGTTTAAAGGATGAAGCACTGATTAACTCTGTTTTCTGTAGGAGTATTTTTGTTGAAAAAATCTTAATGCTAATACGAGCTGGGAACATACAGAAAAACAGGCAAACTAGCACAGGAGAAAAGTCAGCTTCTCATGTAAAGCAGCTGAATACTGCTGCAGCTGAAGTTTCCTAGGACTCCACATCCACAAGATTCTGCATAAAGTTAAACTGAAAATGCATATGGTCATGTAAGTATGAAAATGGTCCTTAACACAGTGAAATAGGCACAAGGCAAACTAACAGACGTTCCCATTAGATGACCCCAATCAGGAAGAATGAGAACTGTTCTAATGGTGAAGGTATGGCTGTCAAAACCATGGGTATGTAAAGTCTTTGGTATCTCAAAATTGGAACTAAAATGTGTCTTATGTGGACCACATCTCCCCAGAACTGTGTGAAAATACACCAATATTTGTGAAGCATTAATACAGTATGAACAGGACAATATGGGGAAGTTAACAGCTCTACATTCTGCTCAAAGGCTGAGCTATGCTTATAAATTGAAATATGCAATATAAAAATATATAGGGCCCACCAAGTTAAGATGAAGGCATCCTAAGTAAATTACTTGTTTGTTGAATTCTCTATCTCTAGTAAGCTTAGTGTCACAGAAGTCCTATGGAGAGGCACCGACACCTATGCACTCCTGTAAATGCCGAAAGGCCAAATTAAGCCAGCAAGCAGTATTTAGATATTGATTTTCTGGGAATGCAACTATACAACTTTTTTCATTTTCCTTTACAAACTTTTACACACTCTATACATAAAGCTCTCACAAGACAGCTGGGCACAAAGGAGAGAAAGGAGACGAGGGTTTTATAAAAAAAAAAAGTCTAACCACCAGTTTTACAGCTAGACAAAAACTAGAAAACTCAGCCCAGGTGCTAAAGCCAATAGTTTTACTCAACTAATCTACATTTTCTGTTGTAAGATTCGAGTGATAGCAATAACAGAAGATAGGTGGTAGCTTTTCCAGCCAGCCCTGACAGCTGCTTTATGGGAAGCCAAAACTTCCCGATATTCTTCTGTTGCTGTATTCTCTGCTGTGTCCAATTTTACATATCAGTGCTGAGATGAGCAGATGTTGATGCCATCCCACTTATTACTTGAGAGAGTGGATAGACAGTTTGCTGTCACTTTCGGTGTACTAACAAGGCTGTTCATCAAAATTCTCCCAGATCTAAGGTCCTGGTATCAGAAATCCATGTGCTCCTATTAACAAAGAAACAGCTGGAGAACCATCTAACTGCTTGTAAAACTTCTTTTATGTATGTTATTCTCACTATGGTACATTTCCATACCATTAGAGAGCGAGTCTTCTCACCAGCTACTCACAGACCTTGCAAATTTACCGTAGTTCCTCTCTCTTCTTATGTAGTTCAAACTCTATGCAGCATTCCCAGCACAACCCTACTCTAAACATTCAGCATGCAGAAATCCATAAAAACCATACATATGAAGTTTATACAGACCTAAACATCTGAAAAAACAGCTTTTCTTCTAAATTGTTGCAGCAGAGTCCCTACGCACCATCTTTGCTATTGTGAACCACAGGCTCCCAAACCCATGTCAAACCCATGTCACAGAGACAAAAAAAAAATTCACAAAATTTCATAGTAGACTACACAGAGTATCAGTGTGGCTCTTCCATTCCACCAACATTGACCCTGTCACTTTTTACAGCAAGTTGCATCATATTAGGGGTTTGCTCAAACTTGATTCCTGGGATTTAAATAATTATGTTAAAATCTCAGCTTTCATTTCTGTACATTCCAGTTTCAGTAAAAGGCTGCAGGGAGTGAAATACAAAAAGCTCAGTTATACCCTAAAAAAATTCTCAAATGCCTAAAACAAATCAAAGCCACGCAACATGTTTTCAAAGCTGCACAATTTTTAGCCAGTGTTGTGATATATAGAACCATGACTTCCAGATGCCAATGCTGTGGCTGGCAACAGTATACTATATGCACATTTTTCTCTAGGAGTATTTTGGAAGCATCTGTCAGTAAGGTTCCTAAGCACTTGCTCTGTGCTAATATTATTATGCATTTGTGTAGTGGCTTTCACAAAAGTTCATGTATATTGTATTTACACAGAACTACACAGTGATGATTCTCTGAGGACAGAACAGATGCTGTCTTTTTACTGGCCTTATACTGCTGAATATTGCAATGTGGAAATGGGCAGTTATGCAGAGAGCAAGAAAGAACATAGCTGGATTGGATCTTCTTTTACTTATTTCATGTGCTAGGGTCACATGCATATGTTGATACTGGAAGAACAATGATGGACAGGTTTGAGTTTCAGGCAGGCATGGAGGATCATCTTGAGCATCCCTCATCCATTCAGGAAGAGCACCCCAACACACTCCCAAGGTGCAGCACCAATATAGACTCCTACAGACTCTCCAGCATAGTCTCATACAGACTCCTAAGACAGCCCCAGGACTCCATAGCACAGACAGATGAAAGGTGTTCCTTCAGGAGCAGGCAATAATTTACCATTAATGCTACACATCCATGATACATACTCCACCCTCAGTAGCAGTGTGTTCAGATAGCCCTCATTCTGCCCTGATAAAATTTCAGGGGATTACTAAGTCTTTAAAATGTAAAAATTACACTGTGTGTTCATGGTGTGTCCTGAAGAAATCCCAGCAGTCATCACTCTGCAATATAATTACAAGTTTCTGAATGGGAAATGCTATGAAAATTATCTACGGAATTTCATAGGGAGTTTGGCAGTAAACTTTCAAAAGTACATGCCATTTTTGCCAAAGAAAACAACCATAAACTTGATAGTCCCACATTATAAAAAAAAAAAAAAAGAAAAAAGAAAGAAAAGAAAAAAGAAGAAAGGTTATAAATTCCTCAGACAGATCTAACAGACATAGTTAAACTGTTTCAACTCGCAACTAACAGGTGTTGGATTTTGTGGTAATTATATGGAGCCATTTCTGTGGAACACAACCTAACAGAGGCAACCTGATAAAGTAGCTTAAAAGCAATGAAATTCATACTCAGGAAATTTCACATGATCATGATTAACATAAGATATCTAATACTTTGTGGCCAGCATTTTGGCCACAATCATCTCAGCCCTCCACAATTGTCATGACTTTACTGGCCCAAACATACAGTCTTTTAGCCAGAAAAGAATTAAGATAATGAAATATTGGCACTGCACACATCCCATTAAAATCCTTACTTGCTGTAGGCTAATGAGAGAACAGAATTTTCCAGGGCTGAAATACCGAAAACAAGGCCCCTGCCCAAAAATGCATTTATGCAATGATTGAGTATTCTCTACTGAAAAAGATGGAGCCACTCTTGTGGATAAGGTCAAATACTGAAGCCTAAACCAGTAGCCTGATAACACATGATGATATTCCCATGTTTCCCATGTCAAAACATGATACTTTCTAAAATAGAAAAAAAAAATTCTGCTCACGACTTTGCCTCAAAAACGCAAAATTTCCTGCTTTTCACAATTTTGCAGTTGTAACCTGGACATTTAACCATATCCATACAGATTCTCTCCCCTGCTTAATTCCTAAATCCTTAATATATTTTATAAGCCAATGAATTCCAAACACACCATAGTAACATAGCTCAACATCCCAGCCTGCTGCCACAATGAGATTACTGCTGTTTAATCTCACTGACTCCTTATTCCACAATGATTCATCCCACCATATACACAGCAGTTTAACAGCACTTAAGCTTTTACAAGTGAAGCAAAAACATTTTTCCCTTAATAGCTACAGCCAATGAAAATAGGCTTAGTATAGCAGCTAACGGTGCCGTACTACCATAGACGCTGATGGCCACACTTGTGCCTACTGTCTGTCTCTAGCATTTCTCCAAGGAGGACCAACCATCTTAGGTCTCTGTTTCTCTCTGAGTAGAACCTGGAAGGAAATATCTTGGACTGTACAGTATTTTATCTGCTAATACTTGCCTGTAACTACTGTAATGACATTGGTTAACTACATGAAAGCTTCATATGGAGCTCTCTTTTATTACTATTAACCTAAACTCTAAATATTATTTAAGAGAGATCTTAGTTTGGCTCCTAGCCCTGGTAAAAAGCAGGAGTTTCCAGCTAACAAGGGCCTGGAGGTTTTACAAGGCAACAGGGGTTTTCCAGATATTCTTGCACATGCATAATAGTTGAATTAATAGATCTTACGCCAGATCCAAAGTGGCATTTTATGGATTACTTTTAAAAGGTGCTCATATTGCAACTTTAAGACTAATTTAAGAAAAAAAGTAGTTAATTAAATACAAACCCAAAGCCCATATCATCACTGCTATATATTCATTGTTTTGTAATCGACTTACTAAGAAGTTTGTATTTTTGATAGAGGCAAATGACTTGCTAAAGTACTATGCTCTTAAAACCAAAAAGCCTCACCCCTGAGCTGTCAAAATTCGCTAGCATGCATTTCTGCTCGGTTTGTATTCCAATAGGCTTAGGCATGCCAAAAGCTGCTACTACCAATGACAATGTTATAATTGCAGGGAGGAAAAATAAAATACTCTTTACATGCTAAATAATCAGGCTGGAGACAGAAATTCATAAACGAGCTACACATACTCTCTAAAATATCCCAACTCTATTTTCACATACGGTGAACTTCAAGAGTTTTTACTCAGATCACTGTAACTGCAGATAATTGAGAAGCTTCATTTAGAGCTTTGTACTACTTTTTCTCCCTACCTAGCCTAGCAAAATTGGTAATAAGCACAGAAGAAATATCAGAGCATCCTTTCTGTGACCATTCCACAGTTCCACGGCAGCTCTGGCCATGGAAGGCACCCTCCCTTTTTTCTTTTTTATCATGTTGCAGCACTGTTCCACAAAAGATGCAAACAGAGTTTCCTCCAGCTAAAACATCCTGTTACTGAATTTAAAAGAATAATCTTCAGAGTTTTCTAGTAGGCTGTGTTACTATTCCTACATCAATAAAACTATTAATCTTACACATTTTTACACCCTGTCCTACTTAATACACTACAGCAAAGCTAGTAAAACAATTCCTTGGCAACTGTATGGAATTTCTAACTGAGCATACTAAAGCTCCCAAACAGCTCTGTTGGCTCATATGACTTAAAAAGACCTATATTGTTTTGAACACCAAGTTTATCGCCATGCCAAATTCTGACACACTTGATATTACAAATATATTTGAAAAGCAATACTCAACAAAGCCGCATGAAGGAAAATTGAGACATATTTCACTTGGCACCAACTAAACTTCAACAGAAAAACAGAGCAAGAATTCTTACAAAAGTGTCTCATACTACAGCATATATCACCAAATGAGGTCTTGCTCTTTAACATTTGCATACTCTCCCCAGGTAGGATGAGGGAGAGAGTCAGAAAGCTAGAAGTGAGAGAACTCATGGGTTGAGATAAAGGCAGTTTAATAGGTAAAGCAAAAACTGCCTATGCAAGCAAAGCAAAACAAGAAATTCATTTGATACTTCTCCATCATCAGGCAGATGTATACATCGTCTTCCAGGAAAGCAGTGCCCATTACACTTAACGGTTCTTGGAAAAAAGAAACTGGCCCATCACTCTGAACTTCCCCTCCAGCTCTTCCTTCTTCCTTCTGCCAACTTTAATTGCTATGTATGTCACAATACGGCACAGGTGATCCCTCTGGTCTATTGGGGTTAGCTGCCCTGGCTGCATACCCTCCTAGGTCCTTGCACATTCCAAGCCTCCTTACCCGCAGGGCAGCGTAAGAAGCTGAAAAGTCCTCAGCTATGTGGAAACACTGCTCTGCAACAATTGAAAACATTTCAACAAAAACCCAAAACACAGCATCATATGAGGTTCTATCAAGAAAATTAACTCTATCCCATTACATATGGTAAGGGGTACAGAATGTATATGCTCCCCACTTCATGACGGCAAAAGCCAGTATTTCAAGTCTGAATGTCCAAAACTAGGCAGAGTACGCATTGACAACAGCTCTGGAACCATCAGCAGCCAAACACAACTTGACAGAATTCTGAAAACACCTTGAGACATATTGAGAAACAGGCTACCTTGCAGAGGGTTGAATACCGATGGTAGTGCTGATGCTTTATGAACTGCCCACAGTCTTGTGAGCAGAGCCAAATGCTGCTGTGGCTGGGTCTCAAATAAGACCTTGCCAGAATTATTTCCACCTCCTTTTGCAATGAAAATTTCTCAGAATGTCATCCTTAATTTAAAAACCTGCAGCTAGCCCTTGAAACTGAAGAACTAGAATCACAGAACAACCCAATTTGGAAGGGACCCACAAGGATCATTGAGTCCAACGCCTGGCTCCACACAGCGCTACCCAAAATCCAAACCCTGTGTCTGAGAGTGGTGTCCAAATGCTCTTCATCTCCAGCAGCTTGGGGCCATGCCCACTGCCCTGGGGAGCCTGTTCCCCGCCCACCACCCTCTGCTGCAGAACCTTTTCCTAACCCCCAGCCTGACCCTCCCCTGACGCAGCTCCATGCTGTTCTCTCGGGTCCTGTTGCTGTCCCCAGAGAGCAGAGATCAGCGCCTGCCCCTCTGCTCCCCTGGGAGGGAGCTGTAGGCCGCCGTGAGGCCTCTCCTCAGCCTCCTCTGCTCTGGGCTGAACAAGGGACCTCAGTCACTGCTTACAAGACTTGCCCTCATGATCCTTCATCATCTTCATAGATCTCCTTTGCACACCCTCTAATAGTTCTCTAATGTTCTTCTTACATTGTGGTGCCCAGAAACACACACATTTCTTGAGGTGAAGGTGCACAAGCATGGAGCAATCCCTTCCACCACCCAGCTGGCAGTGCTGGGCCTGATACACACCTCGGTATGGTTGGCCCCTGTCTCCCACTCTGTACAAATATCCACTGTTGCCCATCCCAGGTGCCACTTGATCATGTAGTTGGTGATTGCCTGTCCCTTCAATTTGTCAAGAGCTGTCTGCAAGGCCTCTCCACACCAGAGGACATCGACAGCTCCTCACAATTTAGTATTCTCTGCAAACTTACTTAGTTTACATTGAAGTCCTGCATTCAGATAAAAACACTGAGGAGAACTGGCCTCAAAATGGAGCCCTTTGGAACCCCACTAGTGACTAGTGACCAGACTAATGTAACCCCATTTGCTATAAACACTTTGAGTCCAACCCACCAGACAACCGTTCATCATTGTATTATGTACTTGTTTACCTGTATGCTGGACATTTTGCCCAGAATGATACTGTGAGAAAGAGTTTCAAAAGGTTTTGCTGAAATGCAGAAAGATTACATCATTTGGCTTCTTTTGGTCAACTACGTGGGCAACCTTTTCACAAAAGAAAATTAACTTCAATAAACAGGGCTTTCCCCTTATGATCCTGTGTTGGTTACAAACAACACCTACATTGTCTTTCAAGTGCTTTTCAATAACTCCCAGAATTGCTTTCTCCTTGATAACTGGGATAAATTTGCCACCTTCCAGTCGACTAGGGCCTCTCCAGATTCCCAAGACCGTTGTCAAATAATTGAGACAGGTCTTGTGGTTACATCAGTCAGCTCTTCCAGTACCATAGAGCAGAAGGAGGATTCTCCCCTTTGACCCCAAAGTGGCCCAATGCAACAACTACAGGTCTCTGGGCTGGAAAACGGAAAGGGTGTGGGTAACAATCAAGACTGAGGAAGGGACAACCACATCAGTTTGGTCCAACCAAGCACCCACACCAGAACCAGTGCCATAAAAAAAAAGCAAAAGATGCTAGTAACTAGGGACTCATTATTGACAGGCATCTATTTGCCATTCAAACAACCTCTCTATCGAGGCTTGCTGCCTGCCAAAAGCCCACATTCATGATATAAAGAAAATACTACCATGCCTGGTAAAGCTGGAGGACTACTATCTATTCCTGCTCTTTCAAGTTGGGTGGCATGAGGCTGCAATAAGGAGATTACAAAATAACAAAAGAGGCTTTATGTACCTCAGAAAGATGTTGAAAGAATCTGGAGCACAGGTAATGTTCTCCTCTCACCCCCCCGATGCAGACTAGGACCCAGGAAGAAAGAGAAAAATGGATGAGGCAAATGATTGGCTGTGTGAATGCTGCCATACTTTGGGTTCTATGATCTCAGTCTCACCTTCGAGAAACTGGGCATGTTGATGTTGGACGCAACTGTCCATGTAGGGCAAGAGTGTTCTGAGAAGCAAGCTGGCTGGACTGATCAGCAGAGCCTTAAACTCGATTTGATGTGGGGAGAAGATGTACTTCTGAGTGACAGGGAAAAGCGAGGGAACATTGTCACTTTAGGAAGCAGCATGGAAAAACCTCAATTGTCCCAAAGGAATTAGGAAGGGCTCTCCAAGAAGGTAATGTGGCTGATAGCCCACCTGAAGTGCCTCTACACCAATTCGCACACAGCATGGGAAGTAAGTACGAGAAGTTGGAAACCACAGTGCAATTAGAAAACTATGACCTGATTGCTATCAAGGAAACATGGTGGGGTGAACTGCACAACTGGAACACTGCAGTCAAGGGCTAAAAGCTTTTTAGAAGAGTAGCAGGGAACGAGGGGTGGAGGTGTTGCCCTGTATGTTAAGAAATGGATAGACTGCATAGACCTGCCTCTAAGAAACAGCCATGATCAGGTTGACAGGTTGTGGGTAAGAACTAGGTAGCTGGCATCTACTACAGGCTGCCTGATCAAGGGGAGCCTGTTGACAAGGCCTGCTTGCTTCAGCTGCAAGAGGCATCATGCTCACATGCTCTCATCCTTGTGGGGGATTTCAACCACCCTGAAGTCTGCTGGGAAAGCAACATGACAGGCTGTAAACAGTCTGGGAGAATCCTGAAGTCTGTTGAGGATAACTTCTTCATCTGGATATTGGACAGACAAATCCAAGGTGAAGTGTTACTGAACCTGGTGCTCACCAACGCAGAGGAGATCATGAAAGAGGCAGCTTGGGCTTTAAAGACCATGCCCTGGCTGAGTTTGTGATCTTGAGGAACATGGGCTGGCAAAGAGCAAAGTCAGGACCCTGAACTTCAGAAGAACAAACTTCTGTCTGCTTAAGGAATTCTTGGATGAGATTCCCTGGAAAGGTCTCCTCAGGGACAAAGTAGCGGAGCAGAGCTCTTTGAATACGCCCTTCTGAGAGCACAGGAGCTCTCCATTCCCATATGTAAGAAATCAAGCAGGGGACGCAAGAAACCAGCATGGCTGAGCAAGTACCTGCTGGTCAAACCGAGGGAAAAGAAGGAAATGCACAGGCAGTGGAAGCAGAGATGTGTGGCCTGGGAAGAGTACGTGGATCCAGACATAGGATCAGGAAAGCCAAGGCACAGATGGAACTCAGCTTGGATGTGAAAAGCAACAAGGGATTCTATAGGTACATTGGTCAGAAGAGATAGGCCAAAGAGGGTGTACCCCCATCTGATAAATGAGAACGGAGAACCGGCAACAATAGACATGGAGAAGGCTGAGGTACTCAGCAAGTTCTGTGCTTCAGATTTCACTGGCAGTCAGGATTCCCATCTCTCTCACATACCTGAACCTCTAGGTAGCGGATTGTGGGAGCAAAATCACTCCCACTGTAAGAGAAGAGCAAGTCCATTTTTTTGCTTTGGTATAGAATTAAGGCACTCCCTATGTCCTGCAGGTAAACTGCAGCTGGATGGCAAACAGCACGACAAGGGGCTTTGTCACAGTGTGTCCATTATACCATTGATAAAAGAAAGGAATTTGTAAGACAAAGATGGCAACACACCTCAACAATTAAAACCAGTTTTAAGCACCATCTATATATTTTACTTACAAGCCAACTGCAAGCTGTTAGCACACACACCTGCAGCACTTGCATTTGTAAGATTCCAGTTACACTGCAGTTGCTTAATTCTTTCTCCTTTGAAGAAAATTCAAGATCTAATGTAGAAATGTATGTGCCTTTACACTATACCTATCTGAATGAACAGGAAATCTGAAATCAAACTCTGTACTGATTGGTAGCTAGTGAGTCTTAGAGTACCATTGTAACTCTTAATAAGCTAAATACTCTCTTTTAAGAACATTAAAATACAACTTCCACCAAGGCTGTTAAGTATGAACATTTTCAGGTTTAAAAGGCAACTTCATAATCACAACTTCAACAGTGCTGTGCTGTAGAGAGAAGCTTATCATTTCACACACCTTCCAAATTGTACAGCCTTTGCTTACTCTAATGGACCAGTCATTAAAAGGCCAATTTAGAAATACAGTAAGGACTTTCTCTCCCTATCGCAAGTTTCTACAAAGAACCTAATGTTGATACCTCCTCACAGCCTGTTCCAGAGAGTGTAAGCTCAGCTATGAATCTGACGGCAGTAATGGAAGCACACAAACAGAAGAAAAATGGAAGAACTGTTGAATAAGCATCATTAGAAAGTCTGTCCTGTTGACTATCTCTAGCCATAAGCACACAGGAAAGAACCAAACAAGCCTTCTTTCTCCATCCTTTTCCTTCTCTACTCATTTATCTATCAAAGATGCTCCTGAAGCTGAAGCCTGTCAGGTGAATGATTTAAATCCCAATCATCAAAATATTGTGCTTGTAACAGGCATGGAAGAAATATTTTCAGGAAAGCAAACTTCCATAAAAAAAAAACTACTTTATTGTTGGGTAAGCCTATTAATTTTGGATAGATTCTCCTCATTAGAGGGAGGATTCAAGGAATTCCTCTTCCATTAAAAAGGCATCATTTACAAAACTGCCCTTTTTAGCAGAAAAATAACAAACAACACTAAATCACGGTAGTCCTTTACTGAATTCACTGAATTACCTAATGCCTGACACAAAGACTTAGTACATGAAATACAAGTATTTAAATCAATTTTGTTCAGTCTCAAAAAAAGCATGAAATTCAGAAAGAACAAAATCAAATGAGCAGTATTATTTATAGCCATCTCCCCCATGCTCATTA
>VXAV01007824.1:35437-51925 GCA_013399715.1 Alectura lathami | reverse complement strand
TTGGCAGTGGTTTTACAGTCTTAACTGCAATTCTCCATTTACCATAAAGCCCATGTGACAGTCTGTCAGTAGTAAGTGGGTAAGCAAACATTCTCCGATGCTGATTTTCCACATTCAGAGTTAAAAACTGACTTCAAGTTTACTTGTACTACAGATCTGTACTACAGATAATCCACAGTAAATTAGATAATTTATGCCCAGAACTATTAAGACTTCTCTACACCCATCTTCTACATCTCTTCCCACTATTAAATATTCCAGTAAACAGCAAACCAGACAGAAAAAAAAAAAAGGTCAAAACCACAGCACTGCTGATAAACATTCCTATTTTGAAACCAAATAATTTAAAAACTTTCCTGGGTAACACTTCAGCAGATATTGAAGAAACTGCTGAGTTGTGATGTACACCTGACCTCACACTGACTTCTCCAGTAGCGTCTTCCAGCTGTAAAACTGGGCCAAATTCACTGCAGGTGGTTGCTTTAGCAGAAATGAAAGATTTGAAATATTTGTTTCCAAAGAAGAGTGCATCAACCACTTAAGACTCCCTTCACCTCAACCATATTCCATGCTTGCCAGTTTTCTGCACCAGACAAAAGTTCACTGTCTGAATAGGGTTTGGAAAATGACATCCCAGTTCGCATTTGCTTGTGAAAAGAACTATACAGGAAATCCAAGACTTACCACACAGTACAGTCACTAGCAGAAGCACTAGTGTAGGATTTAGACACTGCACTTTCCTGAGACCTCCTGCAGATGTTTGTGGTGCTTATTTTAGGCCACTTGGCCTAAAATAAAAACAGTATGCCTGTTTTGGCATGCACTGCAAGACATGGTTGAATCGACATTACAGCTGAATCCAAAGTAGTGATTCAGAAACTGAAATCTACAGAGCTACCCAACCTCACAAGAAACCCTATTATTGACAGTAAGGTGTCAGAGTAACTCATCTTCATTACCCAAGTGCAGGCACATATGTCCTAGTATTACCAGATGGACAGTTATCAACAGAACGTTGCACCACTTTGGTGTAGTCAGGAGCCTTCCTCTTAGGCATTAAGCACCAATTTTGGCATGACCAAGTAAGCACCTTCAATCTAATCCTCAGTTTCTCATTAGGAAAATACAAATAAAAACACATCCATATCTCCTTATCTGTTGCAAAAACTGCATTACAGATTGTGAGGCAGTCTGATACAGTGTAAAGCAGGCAGGAATGTCTCAAAGAGCTTGAGCTTTTTTTTTTTTTTTTTTCTTTTTAAGTTTCCTCTATATATTTCCTTTCTGTTGTGATAAGAATGTATTCTTATCAGTGGACACATGTAAGCATACCCATGGTTCATTACCTGACAGTTCTTATAAGACAGAAAAATTGGCATTTTTCCAGAAGATAGTAATTTATGGAGCTACAGGACATGAAAGGTACTGATAAAAATAGATAATGCTCTTGCAGTACACCAAGACACCAGTAAGATTAAGTAACAAACTTCAAACTGACTAATGTTTTAGCATTTTTTTAAAGAAAATCAAAACCCAAATAATTTAACAGAATGGAGAAAAGTTATGTATGTTCATTCACCTATGAATCAAATAATTGTGCTGCATTTCTTTCCCATTTAATAACAAGTTGCTCTTTATTCACTCACATGATTCATTCATTTTGTCAGACTGAAGTTCTCCGCTGTTTTGGAAAAGCCCACTTACATTATTTTAAATGTTCATTGGAATACACCTTTCTATTGTGTTCTGACTTGGGGGTTCAATTCGATGTTCTAGAGACCGAAGATATGTCAATATATTTGAAACACAGAAAACAATTAAAGGCTGAACTTTAAACCAAGTGAAGCATGTTAAAGAATACTATTTCCATTCTTCACTTCAA
This sequence comes from Alectura lathami, assembly GCA_013399715.1. Classification (NCBI taxonomy): domain Eukaryota; kingdom Metazoa; phylum Chordata; class Aves; order Galliformes; family Megapodiidae; genus Alectura; species Alectura lathami. The sequence goes on along the minus strand of VXAV01007824.1, from coordinate 50,043 downwards.
AAATTTAACTTAAAAATATTAATTTAAAAATACTAAGTATATGAACCAATTATTACAGTATTTTCTACAGTATTTCGTAATATTCTTACTTTTCTGTAGATCACATTTCCAACCCCAGAATATCTTCACACTACATTAGGCAATTAGAATCCCATCTGGAAAAGGACAAAAACAACTACACATGTTCAAAAACCAGAAAAAAAAATCCTTCTGGTAGCACCTATTCTTACAAACATGCCTATTCTGCATTATTTTCATGTGGCTACCAGTAAGCTAACTTTGAAGAAACGTTGATACTTATTGTCATCACTGGACTATGTCATATGATTGCAAAAATACCCTAAGAGTTTTTTCTTCCCAAGTTATTTCCTAGGAAAAGCCTTATAAGCTTATTTTCTATCAAACTAAGCCTCACCTTTGGCCCATGAGATGATTTCTTCTTCACTTCAGAAAAAGACAGGGAGTTATTGGGAAGGTTGGGGAGATGAAGGCCGTGCCCTGAAGAGAACGATGTGCCATCTGACATTACCATGATCTGTTACAAGAGAGAAAGCATGCAAGTCAAACATTACCAACAAAGACAGAGTCTCACCTACCGAAGTAACTAGCAAATCTCTTTAGTATGGAAAGAAAATTTCTTCAACAAACAATGTCCTTCTGTCTTCTCAACAGAGACTGGGTTAATGAAACCACACAGTCATCTGCTATTGAATAAACAAATCATATCCTTCAATTTCCATGCAAGCACAATGCAAGCCCCTCAGAAAATTGCAAAACTTGTTCTAACACAGCTGCTTACACGGCATTGCACCTGAGTTTTTAGCATTCTTTTCCTTGTTCCAAGTGATGCCTGGTACCCTTGAATTTTCATCTCACCTACTCTAGAAGGTTCTGCAAGCTACTGACATCCTATTCAGAAATATGTATGTGCATCTGCCTTTACTTTCCACTAAAGCAGTGCAACAGAATACTGTATTGGGCATGGGCAGCAAGGCTGTGGTGGCAGGGGTGGCCTCTGAGAAGACATCACATGTTGGACAGTGAGCTCCAGCCAGCTCCAACAATGTCACAGCAGGACACAGCTAAGTCCTGAAGTAAAGCTGGCTATGCCTCTGGAAAAAAAAAAAAAAAAAAAACACACAGATTTAAGGCTGAGGAGATGAAGGAAAAGAAGTGTGAAAAACTGCAGTGCAAATACCAAGGTCATAAAAGAAGGTCATAAAAGAAGGAAAGGGAGAAAACGTTTCAGCTGCCTGCTTCAGCTGCCACAGAAGGTATTTACCTGCAGCCCATGAAGAGAACCATAGAGAAGACGTTCACACACAGCCCATGGAACACCCCACACCAGAGTAGGTGGATATACCCAGAAGGCCTACAGCCCACGGAAAGCCAGCCCTAGAGCAGTTCTTGAAGGTCTGTACATGGGTACAAGGTATGGGTACAAGTCCTTGGTATGGGTACAAGCATGGGTACAAGTTCTTGAAGGTCTGTACAAGCGGTAATGGCCACACTGGATCACGGCAAAAGGGATATGTCACAGACTGACTCCCTGTACTGCTCACACAGGGGGAGGAGGAAGAAGAGTCAAGAATGAAGAAGTGAAGTTAAACATGGGAAGGCGGGAGGAAGGGGAAGGTGTTGTTTTAATACTCAGTTTCTAATTCAAGATTCTACTTTACCTAGTATACAGTAAATTGGATAGCTAGTGAGCAAACATTTTTGCTGCAACATGGGTCTAGCTTCCTTTCTTGATTTTAAAGGCTTCTAAGATCAAACAGATAAATCCCAGAGAACACAGATAACTCAACCCCCATTGTAAGCAAAGATCAGGTTCAGGACGATCTAAAGAACCTGAAGGTGCACAAGTCCATGGGACCTGATGGAATCCATCCGCGGGTCCTGAGGGAACTGGCAGATGAAGTTGCCAAGCCACTCTCCATCATATTTGAAAGGTCCTGGCAGTCTGGTGAAGTTCCTGCTGACTGGAAAAGCGGAAACATCACCCCCATTTTCAAAAAGGGAAAAAAGGAAGATGCGGCAAACTACAGGCCAGTCAGTCTCATCCCTGTGTCTGGCAAGATCATGGAGCGGATCTTCCTGAAGGATCTGCACATGGAAAATGAAGATGAGGTGATTGGTGGCAACCAGCATGGCTTCACCAAGGGCAAATTGTGCCTGACAAACTTGGTGGCCTTTTATGATGGAGTAACAGCATCAATGGGTAAGAGAAGAGCAACTGACGTCATCTACCTGGACATGTGCAAGGTGTTTGACACTGTCCGGCATGACATTCCGGTCGCTAAATTGGAAAGACATGGGTTTGGATGGACCACTCGCTGCTTTTCCAGTGTGTGGCCATTACCCCTTGTCCTATCACTACATGCCCTTCTAGAGGTTCCTCCCCAGCTCTCCTGTAGGCCCCCTTCAAGTACTGGAAGGCTGCTGTCAGGTCCCCCCAGAGCCTTCTCTTCTCCAAGCTGTTTAAAACTGTTTAATATCTTTGTCAGTTACACGGACAGTAGAATGGAGTGCATCCTCAGCAAGTTTACAAACAACATCAAGCTGCATGGTGCAATTAATACAACAGAAGGAAGAGATGCCATCCAAAGGGACTTAGACAGGCTTAAGGAATGGACTCACCTGAACCTAATGAAGTTCATCAGGGCCAAGTACAAGGTCCTGCAGCTGGGCAGGAGCAATCCTAAACATGAATGCAGGCTGGGTGATGAGCTGCCCTGCGCAGAAGAACTTGGGGATACTGGTGGACAAAAAACTAAACTTGAGCTGGCTGTGCAAACTTGCAGCCTAGAGAGGCAATCAAATCCTGCATTGCATCAAAAGAAACATGACCAGAAGGCTGAAGAAGATGATGTTTTCCCTCTGCTCCACCCTCCTGAGGCCCCACCTGCAGTGCTGCATCCAGGGCTGGGACCCCAGCACAAGAAAGACGTGGAGCTGCTGGAGAAGGTCCAGTGGAGGCCACAAAGATACTGAGAGGGCTGGAGCACCTCTCCTGCAAAGGAAAGGCTAAGGGAGCTGGGCTTGTTCAGCTTGGAAAGGGGAAGGCTCCAGGAAGGTCAGGTTAGATGGGACTTTGGGCAACCTGTTCTACTGAAAGTTGTCCCCATGCATGGCAGGTGGGGTTGCACCTAGACGATCTTTAAAGCTCCCTTCCAACCTAAACCATTCTGTATTAAATGGGGAACCTTTTTCACAGACCCTTTTCCAGCAACTTGGGCAACATCATGAAATCATAATAACTGTACATAAACCTACAACCGATTTACACGTTGATCTACAAAAATACAACTTTGTCCTGGTTTCAGCTGAGATAGTGTTAATAGTACTACACTTGATACAAAGACAACAGTACCAACACGATCAGCAGCTAGGAGTACCCAGCCTCAAAGTGTTGCATGGAAGCTGGTCTGCTATTGTCAATTTCTACAAAAGAGGGTGGCCAGCAGAGAGAGGGAGGGGATTGTCCCCCTCTGGTCTGCCCTTGTGAGGCCCCACCTACAGTACTATGTCCAGGTCTGGGGCCTCCAGCACAAGAAAGACATGGAACTGCTGGAGTTGGTCCAGATGATCAGAGGGCTGGAGCACCTCTCCTGTGAAGAAAGGCTGACAGAGCTGGGCTAGTTTAGCTTGGAGAACAGAAGGTTCCAGGGAGACCTCATCATGGCCTTCCAGTACTTGAAGGGAGCTTATAAACAGGAGGGAGAGTGACTTTTTACTTGGGTTGATAGTGATAGGACAACAGGGAATAGTTTAAAACTAAAAGAGGGGGGATTTAGATTAGATATGACAGGGATTTTTTTTTTTCACTCAGAGTGGTGAGGCACAGGCTGCCCAGAGAAGCTGTGGATGCCCCATCCCTGGAGGCATTCAAGACCAGGTTGAATGGGGCCCTGGGCAGCCTGGTATAGTGCTTGTCAACCTTATCCACATCAGGGGGCTGAAACTGGATGGTCCTTTTCAATGCACACCATTCAATGATTCTATTCTACAAACACATATCCTGCCACCTCGATACGCAGGAATTGCAGTCCTAGCATTCTACACAGACTCTTAGAGAGTTAATAATCACATAAGATGTCACAGTTGTTCCACATTAAGACAATCTCCTTACCAAGGTACATTAGAGCTTCTGTAGGGGAATGGAGCAGAACAGAAAAGATCGTCTGTCTCCTACTTTTTATCCTCCTTAACGCAAGGAAGCCATCAGAGCTGGAATGATCCTGCCTGAAAAGGGTCCACACCTAGCTACTTCTAGTCTCATTCAGTAAGCTGGTAATCTATGAACATCTCCACATAGCAGCCTCAGAACATGTACATAAATTTTCCCGCAATGAGCTGCTGAAAAATTCAAATTGTAATTTTAGTCAAATCTGAGACTGTTAGAATTCCAGGCAAAATGATCCATTACTACGACACTTCTGCAGCACTGAAGATGCAATTATACTTGTCTGGCACACAGAATAAACAGATTTCTTTGTGTGGCCCTGGGCTGCTGCTACCCCACATTATTTTACAGTGAAGAATAAATTCATTCAGTACTGAAGGCACTAAGAATAACAACAAATACAAATGCCCCGAACAACTATTATTCCTATTCAAGAAAATAATAATGCTGCTAACAAAAACCCACAGCCTCAAGGGAATAGAAAGGGAATAGAAAACCTCTTTGAATTCTTTTAAGTGACTTGCTTGAGACTAAAGTAATATATCATTTAAGAAAATTCAATTACCTAATTATGAAAAGCACAAGCTTAAAGATAATCCCTTCCCCCAAGCAGCATTATACCTAAAGTTGTCTCCAGGTAAAAGCCAATTATTTCAACTGACACACAAAGATTGCAAGGGAAAAGGGAAGGGAGATAAGAGGGAAATCCCCATGATTTCATCATGTTTTAAACATAGATTACATAGGTTTCTAAAGTAACTGGAAAGATATTTCTCAAATTTTGCACAATGAAAACACAGATTTGAAAAACAAAACAAAGTGGTGGCGCTTTTTTTATTTTTTAAGGAAAATCTGAATTTCTTCTCTGATATGTTTTGTTTCCCAAGAACTGCACTCCTCTCAGTGTTTTTCCTCCCTCTTGACTCATTAACAGACCAACTGTATTCAAGGAGAGAGTTACCTCAGTATAGGAGCACAGCCACTTGTACTTGCAAAATCATTTTACAGAAAACAGAAAAAAGGCACATCTTTTTTGCTAAAAATGGTGACTACTCTAAACATAAAAACAGTTGCTACGTTAAACCTGACCTCTTCCTCTCATCTTCTAAGCCTGAAACCTCAAACCATGTCATTACTAACCATATGAATTTGTAATAATGTCATGAATTTTACTATTAGAGCACATGGAAACAACTAAAGGGAGTCTTGTACGGCTTTTCCTTTTACCAAAGGAAATCCAACCCTGAAATGTTGTCTGTGTACTACCATTAAAGGAGTAAATGACTGAGTTTGATTCTCCTTCCAAAAAGGCAAGAGCATTTCACAGTACAAACATTATTTGCAGCTGGGAGACAAGGTTATATTAATTATTGTCAGTTCAAGTTATGACAGCATTTTCACTACTCTTTCCTGCCAGATGAAAAAATTGGTTATTCGTAGCCAATCACACTGAAGCAAGCAATGCTTGAGCAAGACTAGGTTTTTCATAGACAAAATCTAATTTAACTATTAGGCTGCTATCATCCAGTTTCTTCAAAATTAATTACTCTCTACTGGCTGAATAAGCAGATCAGGCACTATCTTCATTTTTTTTCTTGAAATTGAAAAATGCATGAGCCAAAATAGCAACAGAACCAGCACTATTGACAACACAAAGTATATAATTAAGTCAGACTATAAACAGGTTTAACAGGTTTCAACATCCCTGTTAGTGTCACCTCTCTTCCCATATGCATACATAAGAATCACAAAGCTGCCTCTTTTTCTCAGACTTCCAGGTTTTAAAGGCTGAAACTAAACAGAAATGGTAACTGACTAATTTAGGAAGGAACAGCAATATAACGACCAATGCTTAACAGTTTTTAATTGATGAAAACTTACTGTAGTTAGTCATGCATAATTTCATGCAGTGTCTAGACTAAGAGCTCTGTAGGAGACAGCACATATAGAACTCTGTCACCACAAGTAGCTTGAGGATTTGCTTGGTAAGAAGTCAGATAACTATCAGAGTCATAATTTGTACACAGTATGCCTTCCAGAATTTCAAACAGGCTAGATTGTGATATATGCTGCTAATTTAAACTAGCCATATTTGCATACATATTAATCTTTAAACATTAGGTACTACACTATGGATGTTGTGGTAAAGAATTCTCAAGTTTGCTGTGTAAATGACAACATTGTAAATGGTAAATGTCATTTAGAATATATACAGAAAGAGACAGAACAAAGAATTACACTGAATATTTTGACTAAATTTGCCCAGTGTACTCTTTTTTTCCTCTGTAAATATTTGTTTACATTTATGAGAATAAAGTCAACTAATAGTAGGTAAACAGCAGAGATGGACTTTAGCATAACTAAATCTTTCCAGGGTGTAGGGGAAGTTTCAGTGTGCAAATATGTTTATGAAGATGACAAAGTGCTTTTTCATTTTTTCCTTGAAGAAATCAGTTTTTAGTCTGAAGGACAGAATAACACTGGCTCCAGCAAGTATCCCTTGCTAGCTTGCATGTGAAACACAATGAGGTACACAGTCTGAGTAAAAAGCAGAGTCATACACATCCAAGTGATAACTCAAGACAACCCTAGAGCAACAGACAGATAGACAAGTCTATTCTGAATAAGATAATGTGAACATGGACAGGTCAAAGAAAATCTAGGTTCATCTCCTGAACAAAGCCAAGTTATTTCCAATGGTAAACACAAACTGCAGCTGCTCTAACTTCTGTTTCCTTAAAGCACATGCTTTGGTTTACATCTAAATAATTTTACAGGCACATTAAATTTTACAATAAGGTCTGCACTCTTCCCTTCAGAAAGATACAGTGTTTGTTATATGTATGCATTTTTGAAATTAAGAAATACATGCTTAATAGTTTACTTCAGTTGAAATGTACATCCCACTACTTTTCTTGGAGAACAGCTATTGAGAGGTCTGGATGCTGAGCTGCACAGCAATTAAGTCCACCACTTTCAAGTGCTTTTCCTAAAGCCATCACTTCACGTTTTACATTAATGTAGTACCTCAGTCATTTCAAAGGACAAGAACTTGATTGGCAACAAGGCAGACAGGATCAAGGAAATTCAGCAACTTGAAGTATTAATTATGGACTTCAGTAAATGCAAAACCCACCTCTTGCACTTCATTTTACTGTAAATGCCATTTTCAGCATAGAGCACTATAGTTACAAATTAGTTAGTGTTTTCATGGATTCGTTCAGTTGTCTATCCTACCTACACTTGGAACTGAGAACCAGCTTTCCAGTACTTCTACAAAAGCCAAGATAAAAGCCACGAAAAACATGTCAGAAGTATCAGGGGCCTTTCAATGTTGGGAGATTTAAGCCCTTCATAAAGACCTTCAACATTGAGACAGATAGAACAGATAGACATAATCTCTCCTGAGTTGATTGGACATACTCCTGCATCAGAAAACCTAGAGGGGGGAGCAAGAAAGACTTACAGCTTCAAGACTCATTTCTTGGAAGGAAATTGAGGAAATACAATGAGAAAAAAAAAAAAAAAAAGGCAAGTAATCTGCTTCCTCCAGAAGACCAAAGACAACAATGTGACGTATTTAAAGAATTCTGATACATTCACAGAAATAATTTGATCAAAACATCCCTTATTTCATTGCTTATAATTAGGTAACAATCTTGCTTTTATTAATTCATGAAACCTAAAATTAGAAGGTGCAGAAAATGAATAATAAAAGGGACACAGTGTTTTTTCTTCTTTCTTTTTGAATGATCTCACCCTCCCAAAGTCTCTGCCAGAGTACATCTAGATCTATTACACTTGTGGATAAAACTTGTTCATTGACAACTGACCAGATATGGCTAATACTAAAGCTGCTGCTCATGCAGTTTTCCAGAACACAATCTTCATGTTCTATTTGGAAACACACTAAAAAGCCAATACACTGTCCAGACATGGATACCCTCTTGCACCTAATAAATTCAAATAAGGCACAACTCACACTTCTGTTTCAACACCACTGTAGTGGTAACAGTTCTCTTCATCAGGAGGATAACAAGGTCTTTCAGACTATGCCTGCTACTTATTTTCCCATCATTTTCAAAGATCCTCTTCAGCAAAGAAATTATTCACAAACTACCTCCCTGTTATCATCAGCCCTCAACCTGCTTTTGTGTAGTTGCACCAAATACAGCTGACCATTTTTCTCGCTTAAAACTGACCAAAAATACAAAATAAGCATTGGCCTAATATAGACACACAGAATATTGGCCTCCTTATCCATCAAACTACTTGGAAGGTGAAGCAGCTGACCCTCAAGAGAAGGGCTGCCACCAAGTCAGGCTGGAGGAACAGGTTAACAGAATTCTCAGGGAACACAATCAGGACAAACACCAACACCTGCAGCCACAAAGCCTTGGAAGGGAAGCAGCTTTGGGGAGATGGCCCTGGGTGCTGGTGACATTGAGCTGAGCAGGGGCCAGCTGTGTGCTGATGCAGTGGTGCCTGGGGTTGTTGGAGCAGGACACAGCTCCAGAGCCAGGGCAAGGTCAGGCGCTGGTTCCTCTGCTCAGCTCTTCAGATGCTGGCCCCATTTCACGCTCCACTGTACAAGACACTCCCAAACTATCAGGAGAGGAAGAGAGGCCCGGTGCAGTGGGGCTGGAAGCCTTGCCCTGTAAGGTGAGGCTGCAGAGTGGGGCCGGGTCAGCTGGGAGAAGGGGCAGCTTCGGAGGCATCCAGCAGCAGCCCTGGTACCTGCAGGAGGGGACTGGGAGACACAGCCAGGCTCTACATGTGGTGTGTGGTGGGAGGGCGAGTGGCAGAGGCACAGCTGAGATGCAAGGGGCTCAGGGTGGACATGAGGAGAAGCCTTTTCCCCATCAAGACAGCCTGGTCATGGAGCCATGGCCCAGGCAGCTCCGGCTGGCTGTGGCCTGGGGGTTTCATGACCCAGTTGGGTGAAGCGCTGAGCAGCCCAGCTTGAGGCCCAGCTGAGCCAGGGCTGTGGTTCCCGCCAGGGTGAGTGATTCAGCAGACCTGTTTCCACTAACACATAAAATGTCATAAGTATATTCCTAAAGGTCTGACCTCCAAAGAGGCCAACTTCCTTTGGGCTTTTTTGTACCCATTAATTCCACAAATTTGTGAAGAAGTCTTGGTAAATCTTCTAGTTTACAGTATGTAATTTATACATTATCTAAATTCCAGTATGTTTATATTTACTGTTTCTAGCTTGTTCTACTACTGCCAATTCATTTTACTTTATATAGAACTGTTTCTCTTTAAATGAGAGATTTTTTGTTCCTATTACTTACTCTCTCAGGAGCAGCAAGCAAGCAATGAACGGTTCATGTATAAGGCCTAAGTTCTGCTTTTGCAGAAGTAAACATGAATCATTTGGTTGTTAAGAGGCATCAGACGCAACTATCTAATCTTGTATTTAAAGTAGGCACACGCTCATTTGTTCACCCATTTGACTTAAAAACAACAAGCACTGAGCTCTTCTACTAAGTTAATCACAAGAACACTTCACTCACTTTCATTGCCTGTTCATCTTTTATTATAGTTACCATGCACCAGCAATAAGCAGCAACATCTTTATTGTGATTGCTTTTGACACGGGTGCAAGACTCACCCCTCCTGCCTTTAGCAGCTTTCTTCTGAATTCCTCTGTCGGGTTGTTGAATGTGAGCTTTTCACAGCGGAGGTGATTTACAGGCGGGTGGCCTTCAAGATGCAGGAATAAGTCATAGTCAAATCGAACTTTCTTAGGTTCTTCCTGGGGGTTGAAAATAACCAGACAGAAAGATCTAACACCAAAACTAACTACTTCGAAAACACGAGCTACATTAGTTTGTCAATTAAAATTACATCATTTTTAACCATTCCCTGTGTTCTGAGATCCATGATAGAATTTGCAAAGCATCAGCTGAGCTACAGTAAAATCAGACAAGTTTCTGTCATCCCATCATAACGCTTGGCAAAATCCATGAACTTAATGAAATTGAAGCTGTCCTGACAAGGCTTAGGTGAAAGCATTATGTTATGTCTGTCATAAGCTAAAGACATGTACAAAGGCATGTATCATAATTCAGCTGACACAAGGTAACCCAGTCACCAACACAACCACATTTCTAAGCTGAAGGTAGTACAGAAGACACTCAAGTTTTTGGATGCAATTCCTCTATAGATTCAAAAATGTTGTAAAAGGGGTTGCTGCAGCAAACTGTACTTGAACTCCTGTGTATGGTGTCTGCCATTTACTAATGAAACACATTTGCCTTGAACTGATGTGGCCAGCTAGATTTCAAGTATTCCACCACAGTTTCCAAGCATTTAGAATTCTCTGCCACTACAGTGAAAAAAGCTGAATGTTCCCTGTACCAATATGGAGAGAAAGAACAGGAAAGGCAAATTTATCTTGGAAGAAGTCAGTGCTCTACTGTTCTGAGAAATCCTCAGCTGAAAAAGAACACTACTGCGAACATATAAATTTCAATTTCTAATACCAGACAAAAGATGTTAAGCACATTTTGTGTTATACATTTACACAGCTCTGTTCTAGAAGCTGGAAATAACTTAAGTGCTCCTTAAAATCAGTATCAAGTAGCCCTTTCTCCAAGGGTCCAGATGTGCAAAAGATTACACCAAACCAATGTCAGTCTTCAGGCAGAACACAAGAGGAAGGGCAAAATCAGGAAGTACTCTAGCAAAAAGGGAACCACAAGGGAAGCGGAGGAAGAGACAGCAAAATCTCAGCACATAAACAACACTGGATCCAATCTAAATATCTGCTCTGTTCAGTGACAGATATCCCCAATACTCAAAAACAAATCACATTAAAAATGTTTAGTTTTGAATCAAGATTCCAAGGATGTTAAGAACAAACTGTAGAAATCTCACTTTTAAAAATCAAACTTTTCAAATACAGTCAAGGGGCATCCTCCACATCCCATCTCTTAACATGGAGCAGAGACAACAGAAAGGGACCTGCAATAGAAGGCCTGCAATGGCTTGTTTCTGATGATAGAAGAGAGCAGTTGCCTTATACAGACTATTCTCTTGATAGACCATTTTCAAAGGCACTCGTGGATGAAGATATTTCTTATCATTAAAGATGAACACATCATTTCTTGCAGGAAAATGAACTGGAAGTGATTTACTCCCCAGTTTGCATCACAGAAAACTGATGTTGCTATAGGCAATCAGTTAGTATCACCAGCTTTGTCATAAATGCAGAGTTAAAAGAATTTATGAACTGGAGTTTTCAAAGATTTCTGTGGGAAGTTAAATGAACATAGCTAATAATTTCAAAGCAGACTTTCACTAAACAAAGAACTCCCTCTACCACTGCTGTTATTTCAGAACAGTCCTGACAGTGAAAGCAGAATATATTGAAGTTTATGAGCCTTATCCTAAACTGAGTTTATTTTCCAGAGTAGAAGTCTCTCAACCTTAAAGCCTTTTTCCAAGAACTTTGTCTCAATGGCTAACAACTATACCCTGATGATGGTTATACTTATGGCAGAGGATGGTTTGTTATCCCCATAACCTTTTAATTAGCGGAACATTTTCTGTCAAGTTGAAATGCCTATTAGATTTCCTACCAATTTCTACTTAGTCCTGGGAAGGGGTACACTTTCATTGTCCATGATCCAGGCGGAATCCTGTACCCGTCTTCTCTGTTCATTAGGGTTCTTTCTGAACTAGAAATGGAAAAGTTCTCTACCTTGAGAAAGTGATGATGGTCTGTCTCCTCTTCCTCCTTCTATCTCCTCTTTTTCTGTACTGGAATACCTGTGAAGTGGCTTAGAGGAGGAAGAGTAACTGAGCCAGGAGAAAGCAGTAATTTGCCTCGGGAATGCCAGCTCAACTTTTGCGCCACTTCTCCTTCGTATTGCACTGACCCCAGGAAAGAGTCTGCTGCTGCAGCTGTGTGAAGAGCTAGCTGACTCACAGTCCAACTGCTGCTCGTTGCATTCCATGACACCAAAATAGGGGTGGGGGATGTTTGCAAACTTCCTAATTCCACATGCTGCTTGAGGGTGAGGTGAGCTGTAATCACTGATGCCCTCTTGATTTCAGTCTAAGCCACAACTCCTGCTGGAGAACTCCTGAGAACTGCAGGTCTCCACAGTCAAAGGAAGCCAAAATTCTGACTGGAAAACAGAAAAAGAAATGTCGTGGGGGAAGCCTTCTGTAGAGATGCTCCAATGAATCACTGTCTTCTGACAGTCTGCCTGGTTACGGGATGAGCTCTTAAAGATTAGCTCTTTAAGTTAAAGGGAATAGGCTACTTTTCTTCACTAAAACCAAATTTCCTGTAACAAATCAAACTGATTCCCTAACTGAGACATGGTTAAAAAGCATGCCAAATAAGCCAGCCAACTCACTGAAGCAGTTCTGTTTCCCTTTCCAAGAGGAAATGGGGTGGACTGAGCACTACTCCTCACAGATTGATACAGGGAACATTTCAGAAGTAACCTAAACATCTACAACTTAGAAAGCATCTCAGCAGAATTGTTTACACCTCACACCTTGATAGCATTTCTGTGACAGAAGAGTACTGGAACATCTGCCTGAAGGTACACAGAGCTAACAGAGTTTTACTCCAAGCCAAATTTTAAGTGAGTAGGGTTCCAGCAAAAGTCTTATTAAGCATTCCTATTTTCACTTGTTTCTAGCTTTTCACAAAGCAACCGACAGATTAAAGAAGATAGAACACTCACTTCATTAAAACAAATGTAACACTACATCTTGATACTATGAAAACATCTCCAGAACTATCTTAGAAGCATAATAGGTCCAAAGCACATGACATACAAAATCTCCAAAACACTGTCATTATTTAAATTCTGCACATTAAGTCCACAAAATCATTAGTTTCTTCCTCTTCAATTCTACTCAAGTCCATTTCTTTTTCCCTGAGCATGTTATTAGTAATGCAGAACCTATTAGGTACATTAAAGAAAATCTCTGTATTTGCTTGCTATCTAAGAGACTGCTCAGGAAGTGCAGTATTTACTTTAGACTAAATTTGTGATATCACAATAATGCAAGTGTTGTAGCATAGCACTAGTTTTGTTTCTAAACTATGTCCCTGGTAATGTTGAGTAGAACCAATATTCACACACACTCTAAAAAGAATGTTTTTTTCAGACTGAGGATGCAGGATGAAAAAGACTCTTTATGAAAGGCCAAAAAAGTGAACAAATTATAAAGATCAGCAATACTTAGAACAATGAGTTCATTATGAATTCAACATGATCAAGAACAGCTTCCTTTCTTCAAGTTTTTAAAGTGGCTTTTGAGTTTCCTGACACATTATTTAAAGCCTGTCTACTTCTGAGTAGGAGTAGTTATTCTTCTGAATAATTACTGAAGAATACAGCTTCTATATTTTATCAGGTAATCCTAACTTCAGAGTGTTACCTACTAAATACAGCTAGGCATTTATAAAAGTTACAATGACTCTGAATTAAGAAATAGCACTTAGAAATGTATCCTTGAACCTAAATTCTGGGTTTATGAATTACAACATACATCTTAGATGACTTCCAAATGTCTGGTTGGGTTTTACCTCTGTTCTTGCTTGTGTTGTTTTGTTTTCTAATTTTAAATGAAAAAGTATGCAATTCCGTACCTTGTTTTTGAAGTAAACCTCAATTGGCAAAATGAAACCAGCATACCCANNNNAAATGAAACCAGCATACCCAGATTCTTCAACTTTGTAGGGTGGATCCTTACACACTGAAACAGAGAAAAAAAAAGCCCATTTTTATTAAAAGAATTAAAAACACGTGAACAAATAATCTGCAGCAACACTTCCATGAAAATATCATTACAAAACTGCACACATGCTGTAGGACATATCTTTGCACTTATCAATGTGAATTCTGCAAGCAAATTGCTCCTGCCAATACACAACTTACAGTTTAGAGACAGTGATGTGAGTCTGTATACATTTTTCAGTTCTTTCAGACCCTTGAAACCCAAGAGCCAAGTGTTATCAACACCAGGTGGACCCACAGAAAATTCACAATGGCTATGCAGGCACTGCAACCACAGATGGGCACTTAACACCCACTACCATCCCAAAAAGATGACAAGGCCTGTCAGAAACATCCAGGAACACAACTGCTACCACATTCTCCACAGTATGATCAGCACTTCAGCAGTCAGGGGACATGCAAGCTCAGTTACTCACCACGTAAATGAAAGCACAAGTTTTTCCTACAGCCTCACCATTCCCCTCTTGCTTTGCAGACACCAACCCCACGCAGAGAATTTAAGAATAAGGAAGACTCCAAGTCCTTGCTCGCCTGCTGCAGTTGTCTAACACTACTCAACTTAGTCCATGCAATCAATAGAAAGGGAAAAGGATGACAAAAAAAAAAAAAAAAAAAAAAAAGAAAAAAAAAAAAAAAAAACTTTCACC
>VXAV01007824.1:1077-14003 GCA_013399715.1 Alectura lathami | reverse complement strand
AGGGTTTAACTAATTTCATTTAAAATTGTTGTACACTATACTTCCTAACCATTTTGCGGTTGCTAAGACATTAAACTTCTCTTGAAATATTTAAAATCCATTGAGAGATTACTGCCTAGCAAGTACTTAGAGAGTTAACCAGTTGAAGCCAACCAGCTCTTGTCTTTAATTCATTATTTCTGTAGTCAAGTCCCAGCAGCTTTTTATGTTACATTCTTCATCTACTAACAGCATACTATACATCTGATTTGGCTGAAAATAAACTGATTTGCCAATCAAGCAAAAGACAGATGGAAAGAAGAACCTTCCAAACATGTATGTGTATGCATACATACTACCTTGATGCAAAGTTACCAAACACTTCACATCTCCATGCTAATACAGGCCTGTTGTACTACCATGCCTTATGCTTTTAGATTATACTGTTTAGCTTCTCTAAAGTATATTCTCATGTTACAACCAAGACACTGTACAAAACCATCAGAAAAGCGTAACAAGGATAGCACATTCGTAACCACCACTGCAGCTAACAGCAGTTATAAAGGTAGATGTAAGGATGTGGACTGATCCTATTGACAAACTTAACATTTTGAATGACAATTTGTACTTCCATGTTTCAAATATGGAATTCCAATTCAAAATAATTTCTCCTATCATTGTGTAGCATGATTCTGTTTCTAAGAAACATCCATGTAATCTAAACATAAATTTACACAAATTTATACACTGCATGCATGCAGTGATTTGTGGCCATGAGGGTCCTCCAAGCACATGAAAAGCTCTCAGTAATTGAACATAACTTAAGTTGACAGAAGTCAGAAAACTGGTGAGTTTCGAATACAGCCTTTCTTCATAATTCACATCAAAAGAAGAGTGTTTCTGACACTCGCTCATTTGCTCCCCCAGCTCTGTTAGTTGGTCTATTAATTCCAAGCAGCATGTTTTTTCACAAGGCAAAAGGGGAGTGGGAGAGAAAGAACAGCAAAACTCACCCTCTGGACATCCATGTAATCCTGGCATCTGATATATCCATACTCCCAAAACTCTACAACTCNTCTCAGTAATTGAACATAACTTAAGTTGACAGAAGTCAGAAAACTGGTGAGTTTCGAATACAGCCTTTCTTCATAATTCACATCAAAAGAAGAGTGTTTCTGACACTCGCTCATTTGCTCCCCCAGCTCTGTTAGTTGGTCTATTAATTCCAAGCAGCATGTTTTTTCACAAGGCAAAAGGGGNAGCAAAAATACTAACCTTCTTTACAAGGCGAGTCACTTACAAGGTCTGTTCTGTGGTTTTCTTGGATTCAAATTCCCAGAAGACTTGAGAATCAAAAATCGGAAGAGTTTTTTCTTCTCTAATGCTGTTTTATTTGTTTGTTTTTGTTTTGTTGCTTTTTAAAGGTTAATTGACAAAACTGAAGAGGTTTTCCAGGGCAAAAACTATGAAGAGAATTGCCCACCACAAATGAAAGAGAGCATACATGAAAAATATAGCTATGAGTATGGACAGAATTTCATAATTATGGACATGATTTACAGGTTCTGCCATGTCTTCCCACACTCAAGATGTTAGTTGAAAAACAGAAGCAACATGTGTTCAGGTGAGCTCTGTGATGGGCAGGCGACCTAACACTAACCTCACAAACGTCCTAGTGGTGACGCCTCAGGAGGAGGAGTGAGAAGGGAGAGAAGATCATGTTCTTCCATCTTCCTCCAACAAAGAACACATCCCTCTTTTGATCAGATCAGAAATGTTACCAAAAAACTGCTCTGTTTACATTATCTTAAAAGTACTGTTAAAATTTTTAAGAAGAAATTTTATTTAAGCTTCACAAAATTCCACTTAGAGAAAAATTTCAAAGAATTTGCTGAGAACTCCTACACAAATTATTACAATTGTGTTTACTCAAAGTAACCTTTTCTTTTTAGTACACTTTTTTGTATGACACAGATACAGGCAATACAAATGCTACGTAACACAACAGTTCTTCCACAAACAGACCTCAGGCAACTTCTGAGAACACACCAAATCCCATAATGCTACTCAATTTTTCAAAAAAAAAATATTAAACTGACCGCACTGAGAGCTCAGTATATGCTACCATACACTGAATTCCTATACAGGCTAACTGCAGTGCAAAAAACAACGGCGTATACGTATGAGAAGCGTCAGTTCACTTTCAAAAGTTTTTAAACAGAACAAGCATAAATCAGACTGTTAAAGGCAGTGGTAACTATCCACTGTTTTACATCAGGGAGGCTAAAAAATTTCCACTGGCAGCCCCTCTGCCAGCCTTCTCACTTCAAAAAGTGAAGGAAATGAAAGCATCTCCAGGAAAAAAAAAAAAAGGCAACTATAAATTCAAATCCTTTTTTGCTTGGTCTCTCACCTTCCACATGTACACGGCTGAACAAAGATGAATTCAACATTATTTTAATGTTCTCACAGAACAACATTACCACATTTTTAGTAGTGTATATCTCTTCTTGCTTCTCACTTTTTTTTGGAGCTGATAAGCTCTTATCTGGAGAGATCTATCTTCAGATTCTGCACCTGGTACAGTATGTGACTAAAGGAAAAGCCAACTGCAGACACTGAAAAGCAAATAAAATTTCCAAGCTTTCAGAGGCCCAGTAGACATCTTAAGAAACAACAGAAACTATCTACCCCAGTTCTCCCAGAAAACACATATTTCGATTTAAAGCTACGAGTGAATTTCCTTTGAAGGCTTTCCATTTAAATCATAGCAGAAACTTTAACAGGAGGAATTTTTAAATTCAAGGACCAATGGAAAGCTTCTGATGCTGGCAAAGCTGGAAATCTAGTAAAAGATAAAGATGGAATTTCATACTCTCACATGTGAGATATATGTGAGATGATAGCTTACTGAAAAGATTATTCAAATCTCGACTTAGACCATGCAAACAGAGATAAGAATTACTCAAGTCTGCAAAGGAGATAATACCAGATAGCTGTAGCATCTAATTTTAAATCGCACACACACAAAGAAGTGTTTTTCAACAGTACGGATAACGCAGCATTGAAAAAGAGCAACTACCATTGGGAATGCCAGTGATGATGCTGTATCCTTGACCAGCCCACAGGTCAAGGGATGCTTGTGTCCACAAAACATGGGCTGAGGGTTACTAACACTGGACCTTCTCCCTTACCGGTGTTTGACACCAGAGCTCGCCTCTCCAAGCATTTGGAACCAGGCACATATACCTCAAGGGAGCTCAACAGCACGGACACCTCACACAGTACTGCTCACTGTTACAGTATGCTTGCATAGAGGCAATATTTGTAGTTGAACTTTTCAAGCATTAGTTCAGAATAATCAGTTTATACACCATTTCTTGAATACATTTCGATGTCTTTATGTGACATTGTTTTCCCCTCTAAAATTCTGCCAAGTCTAATCCTTCCCTCCCTTCAAAATCCTTCAGACTGTGGGACAATAAGGCCTGAAAAATGAAGAATACAATTTTCCCCCAAAATACATTCATTCTGATGCACTGGGGAACAAAGTCAGGGAGAAAAATAAATAAGCACTGAAAAAAAGTTGTTTTTCGAAACACCAGAAATCAACTTAAAATTTAATTAGTCACTTCTTTCAAAAACCTAGAGATGGAAGAAGAAATTCCCTAATCAAAAAAATCCACAGCTTTTAAAGAGTAGTTTTTTTGGTTTGTCTTGTCTTTTAAGCAGACAAGATTTTCCCAAAGTTTCAACCACCTCTAATGTAAATTTCAAGACACTTTTACCTTTACACCAAAGACTTCGGCATAACAAGACAGCCACTATCTCAGCTGGACTTCCACTGGCTAAAAAAAAAGGCAAACAGAAACAATGCTTGACCCTTCCCTGCCCTGCCATCCCGACAGCAGCACACCAAATTTCTCAGACAGCATGTTTTAGTCTATAGTGCAAGGTCATCTGAAAGTCAATTCACAACCATGTGATGCAAGCACAGTCAGATTTTAATATGAGGATTTTAAAAACAAGTGAGCAGTTTAGCCAAAAAAAAAAAGCACTTCCTTGCAAGCAGACTACAATACGAGAAGCCCCTCTGTTTAACAACAAGACTGAGGAAAAGAGATGCTTACCACCCTGCCATGTGCTCAGGCACAGCAGGCTGGTTTGGGAAAAAAAACGTACCCTGCTGGAGCAGCAGTGAGACATGCTAGTCCTCCCCAAATGGCCTGCTGCTGAAAGAAAAAACAGGGGTTCTTTTGGCACCAAATATGGTTTTAAACACACAGTTCCACAACTATCAGCTTCTACCTTCTTCACTGAGAATTACATACTTCATAAAAAAAACACTACACTGCCTTAGGGATGGCAGTGTTTAATGTTGGTCTTCGCACTTCTTTTGCCTAGTGTCTCCATCTTTTGCAACACTACTTCTAGAAAGGTGAGTTCGGTAAAACAATTGACAGGCTTCTGTGCTGAATGGAGACAGATTTAACTCGCATGCCATTATTTTAACCTCAAAACTAAAAATAAACAAAAGTTTAACTACAATTTTGATTGGTTTGTAAACTGTTTTAAGGCCAAGCAGGGACTACTCCAGTTACCTTTTCAGCCTAACAGTTCAATGTGTATAGACATCTGTTTTGAAAACTAAACATGGCAATGACTAAAATGATTCAGCTTAAAACTTACCGGTGGAAGGTGCTGGTAGGGCAGAACCAGCATTATTTATTTGCTAGAATTATGGTGCTTGAGTTCTTAGTCTACTGGAAAAAAGTCTTTTTCCCAACCACAGTCATCTATTAATTGCTAAAGATTGTGGACACATGAGTCAGTACTAAAGGCAGGGTAGCAAAACAAAGAAGAAAATCACACATCAATCCAAAATTTGGAATTTATAACATTGTACGGTTTGGAATTGAACAGACACTAGTAATGAACTATAGACTGCACCCAAAGCAACACCCCAGAGAGTGGTACAGTAGCACTAGGAGAAAGTGAAGTAGAACCAACACATAGCTGCCTCACCAATCAAAGCCACTAGAACTCACTTTTCAACCAGAATTATTTAATCAACACCAAATTCTCCAGGTTTCCATTAAAGGCAACATTTGTCAGCACATTTTCACACAGGAACAGTAGAACCACTATGCATTCACCAGGACACCACAACTAATCTTGGCATCACAACAAAACTTCAGTCCTCTCTGCTTACGTCCAAGTACTAGCTGTTTCAATTTCACATTTTGTTTGAAATTTCACATTTGTGTTATTTCATTGGCACCACACAAGGGACATCACAGTTACTGAGTCACATTTCTTGTAGGCCTCTCATTACAGGGCCATTAATGACTGCAGTCAGCCCAGTCCCACTTCCCTGCCCAGTGATTTAATTTCCTGTACAGCATGGCTTTCAGCTCGCCTTTGAACACCTCCTCGGCTGGCACAGCACAGCAGACCCCTGTTCTCTGTCACACCAGAGAGCTTCTGACAGCTGGTATATGGCCAGTCTGCAAGCTGTAACCAGCTATATCACTCTCCACTGTCCTGCAGATCCCTGTTGAAACAAGAGCTGTCAAGTTCACTGGGTTTAATCTTCAGCTTTGCATTGGCCAACTCACCAGTGAGCTAAGTTACAAATTTAAATGAAAGCCTTCATAGAAAAAAAAAAAAAAAAAAAAAAAAAAAAGCAAGTTCTNNNNGAAGAAAAAATAAAAAATAAAAAAAAAACCGTAAAAAAAAAAAAAAAAAAAAAAAAAAAAAGAGCACCTCAAACAAAAGCTCTACACTACAGGGACTGCTATCAGAAAGTTGGAAAACAAAAACCTGATGAAACAAAAAATGGTTAAACCTTCGCCAAAGTTAGAACACTAAAGGAAAAAATAAACAAAACACTAACCAAACAGCAAACTAAGCAAAATACAGAAGTATGACCTGAAAAATACATACTAGTTTTTGGTACTAGTCATGAACAGGATGGGCAGTCTTGACATACACTTCACATGCAAATGGAATCAATGACAGAAGAAAAGTTTTTGATGTTTAATATACCAACTGCAAGTGATTCTACTTTCAATGTTCCTGCCTTATTTTGCCAACTTCAACTCCAGTGTCCTCAAAGGTATTCCATCTTAAGAAGTTGTCACAGCTCCCTGAAAAACTTTAGCCGCAATGATGTAAGGCAAATTTTGGCAATCAGAAGAAACAAGAAAGAATGAGAGCAATAAATGTCATGTGACACTTTGTGTATTTAACAGCCCTTTGGTTTCTTGAAGATGACCAATGAAAATTGTTACAACAGGAACACTTTCAGTCATATAGGTTGTCCAAATTGAGCTCCTGTCTTTCCCTACTATAAAGCAACCATGCCATCTCAGCACTCGGGACTAGCCCAATCACCAACTCCACTTCCATGGAGCTTCAATTACTTTCTGCTGCAGGGTTACAAGTGGCTGTGCTTTTAAATTGCTCCAGAGGAGGGACTGAAATGTGCATAACACTGCTGAAATGGCAAAGACTGCTTACAGTATATGAAGTTAACGCATGTCTCCTCCATGGATGAGAACGGTGGTGTAAGGTTTCCTATTAAGGTCAAGGATGGGAATACCTAGCAGGGGACAAATGTGCACTTCGAGCTTGCATTTTAAGGGTCCCAAAATATAACCCCAACTGCCCAATGGTCGGCATCTGCAGTCATAACGCTGAAATCACTGAAATCAAGAGATCCCTTGTATAGGAGCTATCTGTAGAGTCCCTAGGTATTTAATTGTCAAGTCACAAGTACTTCTTGCATAATTAAAATTATAGTACAACTTCAGTCATGTTATGCTTAAAGAACACGTTCTGAGAAGGCATAGTAACTATTGGCCCTTAGCAACTTGCTATGCTCCTATAAACCAGGAAAGAAGTGTACATTACCAGATAAACTTCTTGCAGCCGTTTAGAATTACCCAACCAGCATTAAGTGCCAGATCTGGTACAGTCAATGTTGATTAACATTCATTGTTCCAAGAACAACTCAAAGCCCTTCAAAAAAGGTGTTTTGTTTAGAGAAGAGCATTCACTGTGCATGCACTCGCCTGTAAGTCAGAACAGGGGCACTCTGTTGTTGTATTGCCAATGGCACTAGCATTAGAGCTAGCTCCTCCATGCTATGAGAAGACGAGCTGTGAAAGCAGAGTAAACTTGAACATAAAGCAGCCCACATGCAATTGAATTCAGATACACTGATGGAAAAAGGAAACACAAAGGAGACTGAAAATGCTTCATTAGGTACTAGGAGAAAGGTTATATGAATAGTATCATGAATGACTTAATGGAAATTGACATCTTTCTGAAATGTCTCACATGTACTCTGACAGCTCAAATAAACTCACTGGAACAGGCTGCCCAGAGAAGCTGTGGCTGCCCCATCCCTGGCTGTGTTCAAGGCCAGGCTGGATGGGTTCCTGGGCAGTTTGATCTAGTGAGCTAGTGGTTGGCAGCCCTGTCCATGGCAGGGGGATTGGAACTAGATGATCTCTGAGGTCCTTTCCAACCAAAGGCACTCTATGATTCTATGATTCTGTAATTTACAACAGCGTACAATATTTGTGCATGGCAGAGCTTATCTACAGCTTTAGTGCTACTAGCTATGGATTTGTGCATGTGTACAGTTGTTGGCTGGTCAAAACCAAAATAAACTTACAGTATTGCAAGCTGTGATCACCATATGACAGGCAAAGTTGCTGGACAAAATCAGTCAGAAAGTTCCAGACACCAATTTGCAACTTGCATGAATAGCCATACAGTGCACACAGAAAACAAGGTTAATTCTGAACTGAAAGTTAATAGAACCAAAAGTGATAGAACTCCTCTCTAGCATTGGAAGTCAATCCTTCAATGGATACAATTACACACATACACAAGTGACCATCCTTCCTCATCCTATCAGACTGAATTTAAGGAAAAAAAAAAAAAACAGAAGACATTTGAGAAATCAGTTTTTTAAGTTACTGTGTAAAGGTTATTTGTAAGAGCACTGGTCTGACTTGCACATTCTATAAGGAAATAACAAACTTGAAACTCTCCCTTTATCCTCTAAGATAATGAAACAGTTTCTCATCCAACCTTTCAATGAAGTGTGTTTCAAATTACCAAAGAAAAAAAAAATTATGAACCCAAGGTTTAGCTAGCCAAAGAGGTACCCATTCACATCACAAAAGCCCCATAACAAGACCAGCAATCCTGCAATGAAGGCAAAATACTAACTAGCAAGTCAGTACTGAAAAGTGCTGACAGCAAGTTGGCATATTTCAGGAACGAGTGGGAATATCTTGATCTCATCTCTAAACAGCTGTCCACTGTTTACCAGCTTACTCTAAGTTTCTGCATACACCAGAAAGTATAAGCATGGCTGGGATTTCAGAGTGCAAATCCATGGTCTCATTAACAGGCTCTGTTCAAATCCCATTTGCTAATGATCATGTTTCCTTGGGATTTATTTCCTCCCTTCGTTAATCTGTGATCAATTTGTAAGCCTCTTTGCAGCAGATGTATTTCAACTACTTCCGAGCACTTACAGGCTCTACCTCTATTATGGTTCCAATGAGCTCAGATTCATTCATATTTCTTCAAATAAAGTGAAAATGGGTACAGGCAAGAACATTACCTCTTCAAACCCTCATACCAATAACGTGCTTATCACACACCAGCTTAACGTACACCTCTGTTTCTCTTTCAGTAATACTCCGTACCACTTTACCGTTTAATAAATGAAATCTAGGAGGTCAACATACTAAAACAATGCTAGTATGTTTTCAGCACCTCTGGAAGCTCAAAGGAAGATCCATACAGATGAAAAGGCAAGCTCACACGCAATGCTCACATTAATAAACTCACACCTGAACTCAGGTTTCCTCTAGATTGATGCCATAAGTCTGCAATTATGTCTTGAATACTTTCCATTGTCTTTGAGATTCTGCTAGGGCAGGAATTCTGCTGGTGGCTTTACCTTCCTTCTGACCAGAAACTTGTCTACATCTCTGATCTGCAGAGGTAAAGAGTAATTGCCAGAAAGATTACAGATTGTTGTACTTGACATAATGAAGATGTCTACGGACTTCACATCACAGAAAAGGTATTACAGAATGCTCTTCATAAAATAGAATAGACAAATTTTATTTTGCAGATCTTCTAAAGTAACCTAGAAGCAAGTCACAACTTAGTAAGTTACCTCAAGAAGAATAGTAGAACATGTAACACCATTTCAGGCATTTTGAGAAATACCAAAGAGTTTCTCTAATGTTTATTTAAGAAAAAATTCAAATATTTTGAGTAGTACAACCTTTTGTAGCAGCACGCCTTTTGTATAAAATGGACAAGATTTTAGATTTATATAACTCATTAAAATATAATCAGTTGAATATGCTATATGCTAACAATGAATTATCCTTCTCAAAATGTTAAGATGTGATAAAATGTACAACTATATTTCTCATTATCATCATGGCAGATAGGGCCTACTGGTAAAACCATGAAATAATTGAAAGCTCTTCTGTGTCTTCACATGTGGACGGAATTGCAAAACTTCCACTGAGCCTTAAAAGCATAAGTATAAAGCACAAGAGAGAAGAAACAGTGCAGTAAGATGCATGAATGAAAAAAATTATTTTGTGATTAAATGCAAAAGATTCATTAGAGGAAAGTGAATTTGATTTCTCTGAATTTGTCTCTGCATTTGGAATGGCAAAAAACAAGGAACCCCGGAGCCAAAATTACTACTTCTACCAGATTTCATGCATATACTTTAAAGGTGTGGAAAGATGTATGCCTCCCAGACAGCAGCACAGCCACTGTAACTCAGGTGTACAGTTTTCAATGCATCTTCCTCCCAGTCCTTGGAAAAAATCAAGCAGAATTACTTTTGGGAAATCTTTCTCCTGGAAAATGAAAATAAAAACTACATAAAACATGGAAACATTAGCCTGAACAACTGAAGTTTCTAGTAATTTTGTTTCTTGCAAGAGGACACAGCTGTAAAACGCCACTCCCAGCTTCATTTACCAAACCTAACAAAATACTCTGAGTTTGAAAGGTATAAAGCACGTTATTTCCAAGAACTAACTTACAAAATTGAGACAATTACAGTTAAGAAAAGAAAAAAGTAGCACCAGGAAAGATCATATGGTAAAATAAAATCACAGAAAATTTATCACTACAGCCTGTTTTCTCTTGCTTTAGCACTCATGACTCCTCGAAGTTTCTGTTCAGTGCCAGTTCTCTTCAACCTTCAATTCCTGTCCCTAACTTCTGTTGTTTTATTTTTCCAGCCTTCCAGAGTCAACTTTGCAAACTCCAAATTCCTCAGATTTCACTCAACCTTGGCAACAGTATCCAAAAGTTAACATTTATGAAAACATTGTACTGACTCATAAGAATCGTAGTTCCTCCAAATGCCTTCACAAATACGGTCTCCCTAACAAATAGATTAAACTACACTTGCCTTACAGCTAAATAAATTCCAAGACACAGATCAAAACAGAAAAGAGAATATTATCAGATATTTTTCAACTCTTCAGCTATGATTATGTTACCAAATTTACCACCCATCACTAAGTATTAGAGCACTGGCATTTTCTTCCTGGCATTTCACTGGCATTTCACCCGTGGTGTCCTGGGGTGCATTAAAAAAGAGTGTGGCCAGCAGCTCGAGAGAGGTTCTCCCCCCAACTTCTCTGCCCTGGTAAGGCCACATCTGGAGTCCTGTGTCCAGGTCTAGGCTCCCCATTTCAAGAAAGACAGGGAACTTCTAGAAAGTCCAGCAGAAGGCCACAAAGATGATCAGGGGTATGGGGCATCTCCCTTATGAGAAAAGGCTGAGACCCGGGCTGTTCAGCCTGGAGAAGAGAAGACTTGGAGTCTTAACCAGCACTTACAAATAGCCAGAGGGTGGGTGTCAAGAGGAAGGGGCCAGGCTCTTTTTGGTGCTGCCCAGCAACAGGACAAGGGGGTAACAGACACAAACTGGAATACAGAAGGTTCCATATGAACATGAGAACAAACTTTCTCACTTTGAGGATGACAGAGCACTGGAACAAGCTGCCCAGAGAGGCTGTGGAGTCTCCTTCTCTGGAGATACTCAAAACCCACCTGGACACTTTCCTTTGTAAGCTACTTTAGGGAACATGCTTTAGCCAGGGGGAAGGACTTGGATGCTGTTATGTATGTTTTCCATTCACCCACAAAACCAGCCATCTCATAACAGAAGGCTATATGAGGCTGATCAAGCATTTTTTTCTTTCATAAATTCATGTTGACTACTTCCAATCACCTTGCTATGTTGTGAAAATCAATTCCAGGTGCTACATCACCTGCTCACCTGCTCAGGAACTGACGTAGTTCTCAGGATTCTCCTTCTTGCTCTTCTTCAAGGCACACATTTTTCTCCAGTACTCAGGAACCTCCCAGCTGCCCCTACTTTGAAGACGATCAACAGCAACCTACCAGCAGCATGGGCCAGCCTCCTCAGCACTCCTGGGCACATACCATCAGGAATCAATCTACTACATTCAGTGTCTTGATTTTTGTTTGCTACTCAGTTATTTAGTACCTGAGGTAATAAAATTGGAAAACTCACCAAAACTCAATGCTGATCTTACTGTTAGTGTAAGAAACTATTCCTGGGTCTTTCTCCACATGAACCATGTGCTGCATTCTTTTAACCCTACTACACATTGTACAGTTAAACATACTGTACATCCAGCACTTAATGTATTTTGAGTTAGCATGTGTGTATTAGTATGTTAGCAACTTTATTTTAGAAACATAAGGTATTACAGCACCTTCAGCTATCAATACCACAAACTGAGACTTCAAATACTGTTACCTGAACTTTCCTGGCAGAGACAACTTCCATGAAGTCCAGTTATTTGCTAGACATACATGCCCATTACATAAGGAGCATGGGTATTTTTTCTTTGAGTTACAGTACTGTTGTGGGGTAAAGATCACCCTGCAACAGTGCCTAGCTCCCTGCCCCACACCTCCCCTCATGGAGGCCAGGTAGAGGAATGAGAACGGAGAAGGCACTGACTTGAGATAAAAATGTTTTACTTAAGATGGTAAAGGAACGTAAGATAATACAGTATGAAAGGAATTGAGAACAATAAATCTAACAAAATTGAAAATATACGTATAAGTAAAAGGGAGAGTCTCCTTACTGTGTAGTCTGCAGTGGCGACCAGAGACAAAAGGGCAAAGCTCCCGGAATCTTGAAACCACATGGGAAGGGACCAGAGCATTTCAGGAGTTGTAGTTCTCCCTCAGCAGCCCTCCCAACTTCCAGCTTATGACATGATGTCATGATATGGAATACTCGTGGAAAACCATGACAACTATTTTAATGGCAAAGCCTAAATCAATGTCATAAATACTTTCAAGCAAATAAGTGGCCATCTGTTTTGATAAAAGTCTTTTACCAATAACAGAATCATGCTATATATTGTATCAGGAGTATCATCTTCAAATACTTCTGTAATGTGTCATTTGTATCATAATTTGTATCATAATCATCACCAAACAACTTCCCTGCAGTTCAAAGTTGGGTACAAGTACAAAATGAAACATGTTGCAGAGTTTTCCCACTAAGTAAAACTGGCAATAATACATTATTCTTCCCCTGTTAAAGTTAGATTCTTTGGGGAGAGAGAACAAAAAAACTTCTAGAAAGAGGTTAAAGGGTTTTTTGATGGTGGAAAAGAGCTAAGAAAACATATCACATTAGAAATATCATTACATTATCTAAGTACTACATTAAAAACAAACTGCTTTAAATCACTAATCAACGCTAGAAGGCTACCCCTTTCTCCAGAAGTCCTGCTATCCAATAGATACCAAGCTTGGTACAGGAAAGTGGTGATTGCTTTGAAAAGATCCAACCAAAGACCTGAGTCATGACTGGTGCCACAAAA
>VXAV01007821.1:48510-135224 GCA_013399715.1 Alectura lathami | reverse complement strand
AAAAAAAAAAAAAAAAGGCTTGGTTTAAAAAGTGTTTCATTTTGAAAAGGGGAAGAAAGCCTAAACAACCAGTGTTGTTAAAATTTTCCATCAGTATCTTTTTTATGCAATACCATTATTATTTTTTTTTTTCTGTGCTCACCAAAGCTCTAGCTTTCAGCACAAATATGGGGCTCCTGGGAAAAAGTTTTCATTAGGAGCTCGTGCAAAGCTCCGCGGAAGTGGATCAGAGGTTTACAAAATGGAAACAACGCTTTTCATGAGGTATTCTTCCAAGTTTGTGGTGCTTTCTGGTGGGTTTACAGTGGATCTGCTTTGCACTAATCCTTGCATGAGCAGAACTTGCAGTGATGGTCATTGTCCCTGAAGAGCTACAACCGATGACATCTGTGTGTGCAAGTCTCCCAGTGACAACCTGCCAACCTTGTCAGTCCCTCCTGGAGCTTTAGACAAGGATTCAAGCAATTTTCCTAAGACTGAAACATTGATTTGTACCTTCTGTTGCTAGCAACCTGTCTTGTGCATTAAAAAATAATAGCTCGTGACAAGAGAAGGAGACTCAAGTTCTTGAGAAACTTTTCAGTAAGTTGAAAAGTTGAATGAAACCACAACAAGCTGGACGTGTTTAGCACCAGCTCATCTCTTTCTGACATGCAAGCAGTTGAAAATATGCGTGTAATTAAAAGGATTTGCAAAGCCAGTCTTTTACTGTTTTTTTTTTATTTTTTTAACTATTTATTTTTTTTTTTAACTATTTACCGGTTTTTATAATGAACATTAGTATTTGTACTACTGCACCAGGAATCCAAGTAAATGTTCATGCTTTGCCCTTTTCTGCCGCCAGTACACTGAGTTTGGCTAAACAGAAATATATCTGTGTGATGCTGGCTGTAAAATTGAAAGAAACAAACGATAAAATGCACAACGAAGCTGAGTGTTCCCCGAGGTAGGTGGGTCCATCTCCACTTTGCAATGCTGGGCTAGGAGTGGGGCGGTAATCCACCTATACTGCACATAAATAACATCATTTACTGGCAGAGTCTGGGTTTACAAGGGTTTATAAGACCCGAAAGCTACAGATAAGCATTTAGTAGGATTTACTGAAAAGCCTTAAATGAGACTCTCAGCTCTTCCCGACGTTCAACAGGAGCTAGGTACCTTTTGGGAGTCTCACTAAATTTATACCTGCACCATTGGAGGTACAAATGCCTTTAGAAAATGTAACAGACCCTCCCCTATTATCATATAAATCAAAACATGACAGCCTGAAGGATGGGAGAATTATTTTCTAAGTGGGGAATCTGGACCCTATCTTGAAGGTCACAATTTTGCAAATATTTTTAACAGAAGTGCATAAGAAAATTCATTTTACCATACATTGTAAGCAAATTCTATGTTGTAAGTGGGTGCAGCTGCATAGAACTACAGCTGAGCAGGGTTTTGAAGCTCCCTGTACAACCTCCCCTGTCTATTCGCCAACAAGAAGGCCATCCTGCGGATAAACGTGCAAGCAACTTGTTCTGCCATCCAAAGATGGCAAAATGCATTCATTTTTCTCTGGAGCCTCCATACAGGTACCACCAGGGAGTGGAGCCTTGGGAGATGCTGCTGGCGGCTCCTGCAGCACGGGAGTGAGGTGACAGCACAGGGACAGGGCAGGTGGCAGGGTCCTGACCAGCGGACTCCAAAGATCTTCTGCCCACAGCGCACCCTCTGCATACGGAAATCATTGCTCCTGGCTCTGAGATGGAAAATTTTCTATGGGTCCTAGAACAATTCCAGCCATTCGTGAAATAAAACGGCATCAGCTTCCCCAGACACCACAGAGGTGTCCTGAGTGATGGAGAGCTTCAGGCTGCAAAGCACTGGAGTTCAGTGTGGAAATCTCACTGTATGCTTGCTCCGTGCTCTGCTGCAGGACTGTCAGAGACGGGACACTGGGCTGCAGAGGTTGGGTCTGATGTGGAGCAGCTGTTTGCGTGCGTGGTCTGGACGCTGAGATGTCCAAAGCGAGGACTCCATGCACAGGGGGAAGACTTGGCTGTGGGGTTCCCACTTCCACCTCCTTCCCAGCACTGAAGCTGCTTGGGAGGTCTGCTCCTCCACATCTGGAGAGGGCAAACATCAGGAGGTAAATCTGAATGGGTTCCTGGGCAACCCTGCCTTCCTAATGTGAAAGAACAACATGAAGCTGACTGTGGTTCTGCTTTATAAATGTCCTTCCTCTGATGTGAAGGGAAAAAATGATGCTGCAGAGAAAAGAATGAAGATCAGTTCCAAAACTAACACACAAACAAACAAAAAAACAACAGAAGACCCAGAAGCCATCGATCAAAAGGAGCCAGATCCCAAAATGGCTATTAAATATGGCAGCTCCCCAGGTCTCCGCACACAGCAGAGTGCCAGAAGTGAAGAGGCACACTGTGAGGGTGGTTCTCTCTTACGCTCTGGGAATGGTTCTTGGAGCTGCGGTGCATTGCTCTGCTCGTGAGGTGCTGGTACCAGTGATGTGTGAACATCACCGGCTCTAAGGCTGGCAATCCCTGACCCCGCAGGCTTGCAGGATGCCTGTGCCACATTTCCACATCCCCACAGCAGGGAACAGAGTGGAGTTCAGGCTTTTACTGGGCTGGGCAAGCAGCCAAACTCAGGGTTTTTTGGAAAGTTAAAAAAAAAGAAAAAAGAATTGTGGTAGATTGTGGTAGATTGCCTGGTTGATTTAGAAGTAAATCTTAGGAAGTGAGAGCAGAGTGCAGCTCCTTACATCTAGCTTTAAAACTAATTGATCGCTTTCCCCAAGCACACAGACCTGTCTTTATTTTGAGCCCACAAGGAAAATTCCCTCAAAGTCACCAGAGACAAATAATCCTTCAGGAGTCACTGCTGACGTGGAATTATATTTTCAGTCATTTTTCAGTTCTGTGTGTCTACATCCTGTCACATTAGTTTGCTAACACTTCCAACGTAACAATGAGACAAACAGAGCATTGTGCTGGTCCAAGCCAAACATTCATCTCTGCTTGGCGCCGGTTCAGCCGGCCTGTCAAAACTCCTTGCGAGCTGGCCAGAGCTCATTAGCAGTGGTCGGGTGCATATTTAGCATGGAAAAGAGCTTTACCAAGGGCTCTTGGTAATGTGGGGCTGAGCAGGGAGGAGAGAGGAAGGATGGTGGGAAGCAGAGAAAGGACATGCTTCTTGCAAAGTGTTTGTACCTAGTGTTGAAATAAAAGGGGAAATGTAGGTATCTATGGAGCAAACATGTTTCGAGGCAATCGTACAGAACAGAAGTGAATTGCAAAATCCTGGGCCCAACGCCAACCTTAAATCTGTCCCAGAAGAGGCACCGATGTTATCGCTCCTCAATGCGCACACGCTATAGGGCTGGTCTCCCTGGAGGGGGGAGATCTGCTGGCTCCAGCCCTCCTCCCTGGCCAGCCTGCGGAGGGCTGAGGGAGGTTTGGCTGTAGGCATCTCCCACTTGCACTACTTGGGTTGGCTGAAGTCAGTGGCAGGATCTCACTTCTGCGTCTCACACAAGCTCCTGTGGGGCACCCTGGGTGCTGCCACGGTGCTAGCTCAGCCCTCAGCAATCTCAGGTACCTGCTGGAGCTGGTGAGCCCTTTTGTCAGCAGGAAGGAGAGGGAGTTCCTTGTGGAGGCTGGATGTTTGTGATGTTTGTGTTGAGCTGATGTCAAGAAAAGAGCCATTGGGGTGTGAGTGACACTTTCCAACTTACCCAAGATATTCTCATGCCCTTGCTTTCTGTACATCTTCACAGCAGAATCCTCCATCTGCAGGAATGTTGCTGATTTTCAAAGGTAAGTGGTCATAAATTAAGGAAATTTAACTCCAGATATGCATATATGAGATGGAGACAAGAAATCCTTTCCAATTTCATATGTCCACACCCATATACCCATGTCTCAATTAGTCTGACAGCACCTATTCCTAAAGTTGTATCTACTGAAATTCTCAGCACTGTTCCAGCAAGTATTCGCACCTGGAAAGGAACAACAAAAGACAAAAAAATCTGCATGCTGCCGGATAAAAAAGAGAAAAACTATTACTATTTAAGAAGGCTTTTAGCTCCTTTGCATTGAGATGAGTCTGTACCAAGGCAAATAATTGAGGCTGGAATTGAGAAGATCTTTGAAAAAATGATGAAAGAAGCTATTCATGGACTAATTAACAGAGTGCTTGAAGCAAATGTGAACAGGTAAGTGATTGAGTATTTCAAGGTGTGGCTCATTTAAACCTAACACCTCTGATTGCTTACTCACCTAACACTTGCATGCTTGCTTGCAAACAATTGCAGTGTTCATTCTCCTCCTTTTCTCCTCGTCTCTGTGAGCTCTTGAATGTCCTCAGAGAGTCTGGTCGCTTGCAGCGATGTCCATCCTGATCTGTGCAAGCAGCTCTGGGCCATCTGGCAGCGTGTTCCCTGTGCCAGGATCTGCCTTCACAGAGGTGAGCTCCTATGGGGATCTCTTTGGAAGATGCTGAGTGGTTATGGCTGCTGGGTTGGTTGTCCTAACTGCTAATCTGTTACCAATTGCTGGACTTTGGTGTCTGTAATTTTTAAATGGAGTTTAAAATGAAGTTTTGAAGTCTGCAAAACCTCGAGGAGGTCAGCCTGCCTTGCCTACCTAAGGAAAGGGTAGGGTACTGGATGGAGAGAACTTCATGGGCACGGCTGGGGCTTGGTGATCTCCTAGATGGATTTAATGGCTTCTGACGGGTGGGAGCTGGAGTGGGGCCTGGCTGAAGAGGAGCAAGCAGGCCATCTCACCCTGGATGTTAGCATTTGTTCCTGTGGCCTCTCCACCTGGGCACGTGGTGGCTTGTCTTTCTGTTGAGACCAGTGCTTCAGGTCTGGCTGAGACTGAGCATGTGACTGCAGATGAGCATGCTCAGGTGAAGATAGTTTTTGTCCTGTGGCATCGTGCCAGAGTTGGGTGTGCAGGGGCTGTCCTGGAGATAACCTCTTCCAGCCCCTCGAGGCAGGCTTTTGAGCTCAGGTAGCTCGAGCCCTGCGGTCTTCCCCTTGGAATGTCCCCCTTCAGCTGAGGGGTGGGACCCCATCTTGTTCAGGTTTCAGGGAGTTAACAGGCTTTAACATTTCATCTGTTCAAACTGGAGACGTATGAGTGGGGAAGACATCCAGAGTGGGGTTTTCCTTGTCTAAGGCCTTTGGGCGACTCTGGGCGAGTGCTGCTTTCTTTGCAAAACCTGACGTGTTTGCTCTTCTGCCGGCCTGCGCTCTCTGTTTTCTGCTGGGTGTGCTCAGCAAGAAGTGCTTTAGGATAGCAGTGTTTGCCAAAGGTAAAATCCTGCCGAGATCTAGCTTATGAAATGCTTTCTTGCCCCTGCTTCTCAATGACTTATTGTAGAAGGACACTGGGTCTGACTGTGCTGCAAAAGCCTCCCGTCACCCTGATTTATGAGCTCCTGAAGGCGAGCGCCACTTATCAGCCCTGAGTGCGAAGGGCCCCGTGTCAGCGCCGTGCTGCACGATGGAGAGTGGTTCTGCAGCGAGGGCGGGCCGGGAGGTTTGGCACCCGGCTATCAGCAGGAGAGCAACCCTGCTGCTAACACCTCCCCGTGGGGAGGGTTTACATAGGTGCCTGGCTGCAGCCTGCTGTGCTTCTTCCTTGGGAGCATTTTCCATCTGCAGTTCTTTCATCCCAGATCTCCATCTGGGAGTTCTTTCATTTTTGAAGTTTGTGTTGTCTGGAGCAACTCAGAAAGAATGGCCACATTGCAGAATCATAGTTCTGGTGTGGGAGGTTGTTTTTTTCTTTAATATATTTTTTCAGCTGACAGAATAGCTGAAACATGGCTGTCCTTTCTAAAACCTGGCAGTTGAGATTAAACTCTGGCCAGAAACAGGCCTGAATATTTTTTTTTATCCTTAATCAACTTAATCAGACCTATTAGTTCCCCAGAACCACAGGCACCTCAGTTGCTCTCCTCCAGCATCTGCAGAGGCTGCAGCCCGTGGCTGGCTCCTGCAGACAGCCCTCTTCCACACTGGTGCCATAGCATGGAGATGCTGGCTGCAGCACAACATCTGCTAAGGATCTGGTGATCCCAGCTAACGGGATTTCTCGCCCTAAATGAGGTTTCTGTAAACTAATCTGCATAGTTTTGTTTGTGGTCCTCCAGGTGATGAGGGAAAACGTAGCTGCAAGTCTTTGATCCCTGCTGCACCCTTATCCCAAACCGCTGTAGAGAGGCCAAATTGTAAGAGATGCAAAGTAAGAACTCTGCTAAAGTAATGCTTAGATTTTAAGTGGACTTATTTTTGCAGTTAAAGTAAAATATAAAGTGTACCAAAAGGGAAGGTTCCAACCATATTAGTCTGACTGTGTTGCATATCCTGTGTATTTTTATGATGTGAACCCTCATACACACGTTTTACTGAGAAACGCTGGCTTTAATATTGGTGTGCTTGTAAAAATGCATTCCATAAAACGTGAGCAGTGCAAGAAAGACAAGCCTGGCTGGTGGGGAAATATTGCTTTCGCACCACTGAGAATCCCCAGCTTGCACCAGGGCTGCTGGCCCTGCATGAGACAGGGCTCGAGCAGCTCACTTCAGGAAGCCCCTGGCACTCACTGAGCCAAGGCCTCCTTCCAGCACGCGGGTTCGCTTCTGCATGTGTCCATATGCAGATGCTGTCTTGCTCAGACGCCTGCTTCCAAGCCCCTGCCTGCCTGCAGGAATGCATTAGAGCTGTCTGGGTTTGGTGTTTTGGGTCCTTGTATTTCCCATTTCTTAAGCACTGTTGGAGTGCCAACAGGTGACTCAGCTGTTGTTACGAAGGGGGAAAAAATTATGTGATGGTGGTGGCAATCTGATAATGGTGTCTGCAGTGGGCATCCACAGAACGGAGCGATGAGATGTCATGCAGCACATAAGTAAAACTTCATCTCTGGCAATAAGATTTGTGTTGGGGAAAGGGAATAGCAATAAAAACTTTAAGAGTTACTATGAAACTTAAGAGTTTCTTAAAATAAATTACCTTGCCCTTCAAAGAGACTGACTTAATTTGATTTTATTTTTTTTTAATAATGCAATAATCAATAATAGATTAAATCTCCATTCCCTTACAAATCCTTTTGTGCAGTAACAACAGAACAAAAATCTCTGGAGGTACATTAGAAAAAGCAATCTGAGCACAAACCTGGATGGTGTGTGTTCTGTTCCAGGGCTAGCAAGAACATCCACCCGGCCATTTCCCTCATACAGGCTGCGTGGCTGATGAAGCCCTGTCTGAAAAGCCATTGCCTGTGAATATCACTCACCCCTCTCTTTTGATTTCACCCTATGATAAGTGTCAGGAAACTTCAGTTCCTGTGAATTAGTTTTTTCAGCCTCTCCAGTCTCTGAAGCCAGTTTAAGGGAGCTTTGCTGCCTGTGTCAGCTTGGTCCAAAAAGCCCTCTGCAGCCTCTCCCTCCGCGGAGCCTGGCGTGCCTTTAAAAAACGATGTGTTTCTCTTTGGTTTCTGGCCACGGCTCATTAAACTGAGAGGTGAGGTGCGTGGTCAAGTGAGTTACAGCCGGGAGGAGGAGGTGAGCCTAAAGCAAGCGGAGCTGTGACTGCGGGGCTGCCGCTCCCTGCTGCTCCCCCTGCCCTCCTCCCCTGCCTGGGCTCGGTGGGACGGGGAATAACAGTGCTTGCGGCTCAGCGGGAGGCTTTTCTACGGCAGTTATCGCCGGGGCATCTAACGAGTGTGCCTGCTGGCGTGGAACGTGCTATCTCTTCTGGAATGAGAAAATTTCGTTCTCCCGTGCTGTCTGAGTCGCGCCTCTCCAGGGCATTAAGATTAGCTTGGAAAGAAGTGTCTGGGAAGGAAAATTTAAGTGGGAAATTGCTTGCTTGGTAAAAAATGCGTAAAAAAAGCACAGGGGGAGGAGGGAGTGTATTTGCAGACCTTGAGCTTCTGACACATGATGATGCTAAAGTACCTGTGTGTGATGTTTCTTCCACTGACATCTTAAAAACGCAGAGTCAGCACGGGCCAGGATGCAGATAAGCGTGGGGCTGATGAATGCTTGCAGGGGGAAGCTTAGCTGGAAGCCATATGGGCAATAAAAAGGCTGAGAGCACTGCAAGCAGGCACTCGTGCAGCAAGGTCCCTGCTAAGCTGGGGTTTTGCTGCTCCAGCCCCAGTGCAGGGGCAGCGCAGCGTGCCGTACCCTGGGTGCAGAGGCTGACAAGCTGCATGAAGTGCAGAATGTTTTATTAATCTCTGGAGTAAACTAGCACACAAAGCCTCCAGGGCTTGTTGGCAGGAAGGCAAGTCGCTGCTGCCCCAAGGCTGGGATAATTTACGCACTTTTCTTTTAATGCACTGCCTTTTCCTGCAGCTCCACAAGATTTAAAGCCCTTTGGAAAAGGGTGTGTGTGTTTGTACATGGTCTGCAGGCTCGGGCTGTCTGAGCACCTCATTTAGGGGTCACTGTGGTGTGCATTGCAGAAGGAGCAGCTGAAGTTAATGTCCGTCCCTGGGACGTGTGGTTTTTGTGGAAGTGCATCCAGCCAAGCACAGACCAGGGCTGGATTCCTGGCTCCTTCGAAGTCAGTGAGTTTTGCCACTGACCTCAGCGGATCCAGGATCTCACCCCTGACAGCACAGCAGCTGGCCCAGCCCTCTTGTTCATCAATCTCCAGGAAGAATCTTTGCTATAAATCCATTCTAGCAAGAGAAGAATGGGGACATCCTGCAAGCCCTCCCTGGCTGGGAGCCTCCTTTGGACAATGGGGCTTCAATCACTGCAGTGCTCAGTATGGAGTCACAGCTACCAGCAGCTGCCAGTGAGCAACAGGGTTTTCTTGTTTGTTTGTTAAGTATTAATACTATCATTTTAACATATCTATTACTTTCTTGCATGAACATGGTAGAGGAAGAGAAGCCTACTGCCTGCAGATGTGGGAAGCAGCAGGTTATGCAGCGGGATTTGAAGGGCAAACCGCAGCGTGGGCATGGGAGCACCCTTGTCCCAGAGCTGTTTCGGGCTGCAGAGCCCACAAGGTGCTGGCGCTGGGACAGCAAAGTTCCAGCCACTGGGGAAGGGCAGTCCCTGCGCAGCACCTTGCAGGCAGCACTGGGCACTGCGAGAGGCCCCAGCTGCAGGGCAGGCTGCTCCCGCAGTGCCGCCGGCTCTCTCCAGCTCTCCCAGCGTTCTCTGGAGTTGCTGGAGCTTTTCCCCTGTCGGGAGCCCCCCGCTGAGTTGTGGGCCTCTCGCTAGCAATTTGGGCAGAATCTTCTTTGTTCAACAGCCTCCTGCTGCTCTTTTCTTTCCACATTTTTCCCCTCACTCCCTTTCTCTTTCCTTTAGAAGCTTTACTGCAAAGCAAGAAGTCATTTCCCATCTCTGTGCCTCTCCGTTCTTGGACCTGTCCTCCAAGTCACTGGAGTTCTTTCACCTATGCTTTTAGGACCCAAATAACGCTCACTGTTCTCTGCTTATAAAATAATCAGATTGTTATAGAAGTTTAAAAAAAAAAAAAAAGCTATTGTTTCAGGTTCCTTTACTGTCCAGTTCTCAATCTGTGCCTCCTGCCACAGTGCCAATGCATACTGCTTGCTGTTACATACCATACACGGGCGCACACAATCCAGCTCTGCAGATAATAATATTGGTTGTCCACTTACCTTACCCATCTGGCAGCCTGGCTCCATCAGCTGGGTGAGCCCAGCAGCAGCGGGGTGTTCCTGCTTTCAGCTGCTCCTGTCCACAAATGCCTTCGTTTTAGAAGCAGACAATGGATGAAATTAATCACAGAGCCAAGACTTTTGGGAGGGCTGCTTAGCCTGAAAGGGAAAAGAAGGCAAAAGTGTATACTGCTTACCATGGTGATCCATGAGCCTCCAAGGTGTGGGCAGGGGAAAGTCGTGCTGTAGCGGGGCTGTGTGTTAATTTGGGTGCAGTAATGGGCCAGTGGAGTCAAAAATGTGAGCACATCTCTGCTATGGTGTGGAGCAGTTACCAGAGGCCCAGGGCATGAGGCCCTAAGACATTCCCTTGCCTCTTCCCAGGGTAATGACTGCCATTACAAACAATTTGCTCCTTCCATTAGAGCTACAGTAAAAAGCAAATTGGTTTCAGCGCTTCAGATGCAAAGTGCTAACTTGGAGAGGCTAGCTGGTGAAGGTTACAGCAGCACCCTTTGGGGCCGTCCCTCACATGTCATCGCCATCATCTTCAGGGAAAAGCTCACCTAGGGCCAGCCTTGTTAAAAGGCCCGTGGTGCGTCACTTGGGACGCAGCAATACAGGCCTCCAGAACCCGGGAAGAAGGATTAAGATAGGCCATGCAGCTTCCACCTGCTCAGCAGCCTAGAGGCACCGTTGTTACCCTGTCTGTGGTGAGGTCCCACTGCAGACACAGGACCCAGGCACAGCTCTGGGTGCAGTTACACAGCTGCTGCGTGGCTGCAGCTGTGTTCTTCTTGGGCTGTCTGCTTCCCATTTGTGTCCTTTAAGGCAGTGCTCTGCAGCAGCCCAAGGTGCTCTGAAAAGCCATGCAGCAGGAGACGCAGCCCTCCTGGGAAATCTGTGCTGGCTGCAGATAGACCTTAATTTATTTGATAAGGGCAAAACTGTAAACAACCTAATCTCCCCCTCAGGCCTCACAAGTCCTTCTAATTATTAGCACCAGAAGGAAGCTGAGTTAGATTCCTCCTCCACCGAGCTCAGGGGATTACATCCACTTCCAGGTCTCACTTTAATTTTTTTTACCAGCAGCATGTTTGGGTCTAGTTTGCGATCAATAACAAATCCCTGCTCTTTGCTGCACGTGCCTAATTCACAGAGTCTGTGAGCAGCACTGAACACTTCTGATGCTT
Source organism: Alectura lathami (assembly GCA_013399715.1). NCBI lineage: Eukaryota > Metazoa > Chordata > Aves > Galliformes > Megapodiidae > Alectura > Alectura lathami. Next base: position 124,369 of record VXAV01007821.1, on the reverse strand, counting down.
TGTGAAAGGATGGCCTGAGACCAGGGAGTTTTGGGTCACTGCTAACTAATATTTGCTTCGTGGGGAAAATAAAGGATGCAAAGAAGATGTGCTGAGAAACTTTTCTTTGTGCCCTCTTATTCCTTTTGTTCATACCTTCCAGGTAAAGAATATATATATATATATTTTTTTTTCTAGCCTCTTTTTATCTCAGAGGCTTTAATATTCACATCTTAAAAAATAAAGTAAATGGAAGAGGTGACTCTCCAAAGTCTGGAAACTACAAAGCTGCTGAATAAGACAGAGCTGCATGAAAGTAATTGCAGGGGTATAAAGGAAGCCTGTCCTCATCATAGGACACAGCTATTAGGCACATACTTCCGACATTTTTTGATACTTCATGATATTCAGTGTTCTGGTAGCCAGCTGTATGGAAACCAGCTGTGTGTATTTAGGAAATCCAGTTATGTGGACCCACAGGCCAGCGTTTTTTCACTGATACGAAAAGCTAAGGGTACACTTCCTGTTGTACCTATGGCCAGGACCTTTTGTTTGCTCTTTGTTGCTTCTCCAGAGCTGCCACAGATTTCTCAAATCAGCACTGGATTTGTTTCACATAGCAGAGGCATTTTTTAAAGGTGCCTATGGCAAATCAGAGGGTCTTGAGCAGCCACGCTGCTCAGGTAGGGCCAAACCCACCCTGATCCTGTGCAAAACGCTCCTTCCTCAACCAGGGCTTGTGTTGTTTCCTCCCTGCCCTTCTTTCCTCCTTGCTGCCTAGATAACTCCATGCTCTCTTATCTCCTTTTTGTCACGTGTGCCTTCACCTCTTCCCTTGGGTCTGCTTGGGTTTTCTTCCTAAATCGTACTTTTTTTTTTTTTTTAATGTCTGCCAGTCCATGGCTGTACATGCAGGGGGTGATGAGGCTTTGGAAATGCAAGTGTTTTTTGGGAGACTGAAAAATAGCAGTGATAGACACCAGCACCAAGCCTGGCTTAGGCTTAGTGAGACAGCCTGGCTGGAAGTAAAAGATCCTGTAAAACCCAAAGGAAAGATTCCCATCAGACCTGATGGGCTTTTGGCTTTGGCCTGATGTGGAAAGGCTCCCATTGCCCATGTGTGGAACCAGATTCCAGACTCCAGAAGCAGACACCTATCCTATGCCCATCCCAGCTGGTCCCTTCTGGGGCTGTGTTTGTCCAGGGCTGCTGGAAGTTGTGTGTTTCCTAATAACTTATTTCAGTGCCGTTCCAAAGGCTGCTGGAATGCAAGAGACTTCCAGAGTATTTTAATAAATATAAAAATTTTAAACAAGTGCAGATATGCTGGTCCTTGCCAATTCTCCTTCCTTTCTCAATCAGGGTGTGTGTTGTATTTCTCCTTAGAGTACCAGCAGAAGGAACAGCAAAGCAGGATATAACAATGGATGGGGAGAGAAAACTCCCTGCCCTGCTCCTGATTTCCATCAAGCCCCTGTGGATAGCTCGTAGCATGCTGCTCTACCCTGCGGCAAGGGGACGGCCAAGTTTTCCCACAGGACGCAGAGACTTTGTGTGGAGTGTGTGGGTTCCCCTGACCGCCCCCCGCACACAATCAGTCAGCCACTTGTCAGCCAGGGCTCGCTGTAGTGGCTTGGAGCAGGACGGGGCGGCAGGGAGCGGCTCTCCCTTGGCTCTGCTGCGGGACGGGCACTTGGGTCCCGTGGGGGATGCTCAGCGTTGGGTACAGCACCACCCGTGGCAGCGTGCAGCCCTCCCCTGGCTCTCTCCTTGCTGCAGAATGAGGGCAAAACTAATGAGTGCAATTAGTCCTTTGCACTTGCCTTGATTGAAAAGGGTGGCATGGGTTGTCCCACTGAAACAAGGTATAGAGCTGTCCTGACCTTCCAGCCAGCCTGCTGGCATCTCCATGTGCCTGGTAAACCAGCCCAAGGTTAATTGAAAGCTGGTCTCTTAACCCATTCTGCAAAAATAAATCTTCTGGCTGTGGGCCTGCTGCTGCCCCTCCAGCAATTTTTTGGGCTCGCTCTCCTGGAACAGAGATGAGGCAGCAGCAACATCACTGAGCCAGAAGTTAATCCACCTCCACGCGACCAGAACCGTATGCTCCAGAGCCACAGAAATTAGCTTTTCCTCCCTCATTTCAAAGTTAATCCTGCCCAGAGCTGGTTCAGCACAGCCTCGCTTCCCTGGTATCTGAAGGCATGGGGACTCAAGTGCTCTGACATTTCTGGCTGCGAATCCTGCCCTCAGCAAACACACTTGATGCTGATACAAGGTCTCTTGGCTGCCTGCGCTCAGACCCATCTGTCGCGGTGGCACCGTGCCCGCCAGCAAGATGGTACGCTATATTTACTGGAGCAGAGGTGCCAAGCAGGCCAGATGTTTTCGGCAGGAAAGTGAAGCAGGGAGGCAGGCTCCCTTTTAAAACGCTTGGCAGCGCTGCGGGGCAGCAGCACTAGGGGATGAGGCGATGTCACCCCATCACTCAGCACGCTGGCTGGGCAGCCCTGTAGCCAGCATCCTGCAGCTGATGCAGCTGGAGGCAGGAGGGCTCCATCCTCCTGCTGCCCTCGAGGGCAGCCAGGCTGGTACCGAGGTGAGGAGCTGCTGGTTTTGCCTGCTGCTGGGTTTGCTGCCCTGAGCATGGCTTGCTCAGCCCCCAGCAAAGCCCCAGGAGAGGCAGTGAGTAAGACGTTATTTTCCTCTCCATGTGCGCTGTGTGAGCAGGGAGCTGCAGTACCCGACGGCAACCCCGTGTCCCCCTGGCAGTGTCACGTCCAGCATCGGCAATGGGATTGCCTGGTGTCAGCATCACGGGGCTGGAAGGAACTGTGTGGCTGCGGTGGCATCCACAGCGCTGGGAAGGGCTGTTCTTCCTCTGGTTACCCTGAGGATCTTTGTTTTTCAAGCAAGAACTTCATTTTAAAAAAAGTCATCAGTAACAGTGGTGAGTGTTTCAGGAAACAACTCGCTGGTATCTGTTCTCACCAGCTACAGAAATATCAACCCTATAGGGTTACGGGCTGCCTCAGTCCAAGAATAAAGGGTGTTTGAAGTTCCTCTCTGTTAACCAAACCCCTGGAGTTTTTTCCTTGATACTGTTGTCAGGGAAAAGTTGAGGTTTGAGATATCCGTCCTGTAAGTATGCTGGCTCCTCTCTCAGATGGGGATCTCAATGGGATGTGTGCGCCTTGAGATTTTTTCCTGGTGCTGACAGAGCTGAATGAGACAGATCCCAGGTAACTCGAAGAGCAGCTCGCCGGTGGACACTTGGTGGTGATAATCCTGCTCTGTCCGAGCAGAGATGTGATTCTTCAGGGTTACTTACAGACAAAACAGAAAAATGTATTTAAAGCATTGACAAAAGCAAAAAGTTTAAGCAATTCTTGCACTAATCTGGCAGTTCTATATTTATTGTTCTGATTGACTTGAAAACTGAGCTGCGTCTGTGTTATTCTAATTAAGCAGCTAAGCGCTTCTGTGGTGTCGTAGCGAGCATCTTGTCATGAAGTCAAACTCTGGAAAATAGTTTTGAAGCTCCTGGGACCAAAACCTGGATTTTTATTGCTCTTGGCTGCTGATGTTTGTGGAAGTTGGAGCAATGACCTGATAATTTGCCAATCACCACGAAACATGCGCTGCTTGACTTTTCTTGTTGGTGTCCCATGTGAAATCTCTGCTGCTTGAGATGCTCCATGAAACACAGAAAAGATTTTAAATTTATGGGGAGTTGTGATAGACCTGGGAAGCTAATGCTGCTGGCTTTCAAACAGATAAAACTGTCTTTTTCCCAGTGTGGAAAACTGAGCTTCTTGCTTTTAGTGTTAGCCTGCTCCATGACTTGTGAGGATGAAGCAAACATGCTGAGCCAACCTCAGAGCACGCAGCCTTGGTTTGTTTTTAATCAGAGTTGGCCAGAAAACAAAAACATTGTAATATTACTGCAGTGAGGTCTTGGGTTTTCTTACCTTTAATTCTGAAAGCTTGGGAAACTTCTTTTTAAACAGAAAGTGTTGAGAGACAGGCACCCATCTACCCCAGACAGCAAACACCCGTAGCATTGGTGATGCTGTGGTGGAAGCTGGGGTGAGAGCAAACATTTGAGCTGCTCAAAGACCTGCCACTAGTTGCTCTGGGAAATCCTCACCAGAAATGCTCATCTGAGCTGATACATTCCCCCCCAAAATCCCCGGTTTCAGGAGATAAAAACATCACCCGCATGCATGACTCATCTTGAGTTTTCTGTTTTTTTTTTTTTTTTTTTTTTTTTTTCTTCCTTTCAAATTCATTGAGGAGCCTGCGCGTACTGTTACAAGGGAAAGCACGTCAGGCAGCAAAATGGAGGGGGATTTTTGGGGGAGGAAGGGACAAAATAAAATGCAGTGAGTGAGGAGGCTGAGGGCATCGCTGGCTGGGAGCAGATGGACCCTGCTCTCTGCATGGGGTTGAAGCGTGATCACCGAGGGAGAGTCTGGGCACTTCAGGAGGGATCAGCGAGGCTTCTGACCTGCTCCAAACGGACAGGGAAAACCCCTGTCAGGCTCGTTCCCACTGTGGGAAGGTCGGAGCGAGGCAGAGGGCAAGAGAGTCTCCTCTTGGGCAAATTACTGCTAACCAGGTACAGCCACCCTGAGCCTCGAGGTGAATTTAATGAGATTAAGGCTCCCTGTTTGCTCTCCCTTGCTCTCTTCCGGCCCTCGTTAACTCCTGCTTAAGCTCCCTGCTCTCAGCCATTGACCGCAGCAGAGGCTTTGGTGTCCCGAGGGTCAGTGCCTGTGGGGTGCCCTGCGATGGGGCACGGTGACACTTTGGCACCGCAGCGTCTCCTCCTTGCCTGTTGCTGCGTCCGTCAGGAGCCCCAGCTGCCCCGGGGAGGGAAGCAGTGTTCTCAGGTCAGTGGCAAATGGAGAAGAGGAGGCACTGGAGGAGAAATCCATCACTCCTGCTCTCCATCTCCCCAGCAGCTGCTCGTCCTCCCACAGCCGGGACATCTCAGGCTCTGCTGAAGGAGAAGCCACCTTTGAAGGGTATTTTTAACAGCACCTTCCTAAAATATAGTGGCTGAAATCTCCTGGCAGACAGAGTGCTATTCTTCTCTCTGATGAAGAAACTATTTCCTTGTACATCTGGTTCATATTTTTCTTTAGGTTTCTGCCAGAAACAATTCTGAAAACAAAACGCAGAGCAGAGCGAATGTATACATTCCTGAAGGATTCCTTCACCGCTCCTCTCTGACCCAAACCTGCAGCCCTTCTTACTAACCTTTTTTTTTTTTTTTTTCCCCTTCTATTTTTCATTTCTTTTTAATTAGTTTTCCTTTCAAAATGTGAAAACATATGGCCTGATTATCTCTGGAACACTGCTGCCTGCATCATATAAAATGATCTACGTTTAGAGAATAATTACAGTGAATACAACGAGGAAAATATTCTGTTGCAGAAACTCTTTCTTTTCCTAATTGTTTAAGCCCATTATCTCTCCAGTCAGATTTGTCTGGAAATCCTTATTAATGGCTGTGAGACATGATTTTTGCCACTCTGAAATGTTGCATTTTTCTGGTAATTCAGGTTTTAGCCCTAAAAAGGGAAGCAGTGGTGTTTGGAGATGTGGTCGGATTTGGTCTGCAGCCCTGCGGCACCTTTCCTGCTCTGGTCCAGGGCCATGGGCATGGTGCCAGGGTGATGTCGGTGGGGTGCATCTGGCTGGGTAGGGAAAAAAAAAAACAACCAAACAACAACAACAACAAAATAATAATAATAATAAAAGCAAAGGGAGAGTGATATCCCCATCCTGTTGTACCTAAACCCCCCGTAACTCGTGGGTCGCGCATCCGAGCGCTGCAAGCAGCTGTGTGCGAGACGCAAAGCACGGTGTTGTCATAGCACCAAACTGCTGCCCCTGGAGCTGCTCTTGGGGAAGCAAAGCATTTGCAAGCCATTGGCTTTCCCTAATTGGGAACAGAGACTGTGCATTAAGAAAGAAGTGTGTAGCCCCAAATTATTTATGTTCCTTGTGGGAGCAGCGCGGTTGCTGGTTTGCAGTCAGCCTCTGCTCACTTTTTTTTTGCCAAGGTATCCAGAAAATGCCTGAGCTAAAGACTACTCATTTTGCAGGCAGCTCGACAGAAATGTTTGCAAACATCTTATTGAGAGAGGCTTGTTTTTTTTGCTGATGCAGAGAAAAAAAATCTGGATTGGGAGTAGAATCCCTTCTACCTCTCCTCAAATTCAGCTCTTCATTAGTAGCTTGGTTTTCTTGTAAAAGAATGAGTGTGAAATGTCTGCTAGCTCTATAAGGCATCCTAGGCTGAAGGCTTTCCTTGGGGCAGCCCAGCCCTGTTATACCTTGAGCCGGTGGAGGTAGGCTTGGTTCACACCTGGCTGAGTGATGCTGCTGGGTGCTGAGCCTGTCCCTGCTGGGCTGGAGACTGCTCGTGCCTCCCTGCAGTGGAGGAGCAATGAGGAGAGGCTCCAGCCTGGTCTGGGCACAGAGAACAGAGCTAATTTGTGGGCTCTGTAGTAACTGGATCTCATTAGGCCCATCTGGGAGGACAGGAGGTCAGGGCTGGCCATGAGAGGGCTGGGAGGACCTGGGCTGCTCTCAGCTGTGGTTTCAGGTGAGGATGGAAGGGGCAGGTGGTGGTGGCTGTATGACCCTGTGAGGTGTTTCTGGTCAATTTTTGACCCTCTGTAGGTGGTAATTCAAATGTGCAATGCAGGGAGTTCTGCTCCCAGCAGAAATGGAGAGGTTCTGGATCTCCAGGAAGGAAAACCCTTAGGACGTGATGTGAACGCTGCAGTGGGGGCTGCAGGAGGGAGGAGAGGACTGCTTCTGCCAGGGGCTGAGCCAGAGTGCCTTTCCTGCAAAGAATTGCTTACTGCCATGCCAGTAATCGCTGCTTGCTTGTAAACGGTCCTGCTAAAAGACCAAAATGACTGATTGCAGAAATGGGAAAGGATTAAAACCTCTAAAACAATGCGAAGAGAAGAAAATAGATGAATTAGCAAGGGAATGGGCTTATCACTTCTTGAGCAAACAAACAAGTGAAAGCTAATTTTCCAAGCCAGGAACTGAATGATTAATGAACCACCCCATGATTAACCCTTCATTGCAAGCTCACCTACTCCGGCTAACTGCTCTGCGCAGCTATTGCTCTGTTTCGCATTGGAATAAAGATGCAGCTGGATGGTCATAAATCTGCTGCTCAGGTTGTATTTCAAAGGGCTTTGACGTAGCAGGTATATGTGGGGAAGGAAGAAAACATCTTGTAAAGATGTTCCAGACGTACAACATAGAGGCTTGTTTAAAGCACCACCCACCTGTGTATCTTTCACAGCATGCCATCAAAATGATCTCTCTGACACACAAACAACATATTTTAAAATACGAACTTGTCTTTTTTACTGCGTTTTGTTAAATGATTAATTTGCCTTATATTAACTTAAAATGAGCTCATTAAAAGATTTTTTTTTTTTTTTGTGAAAGCACTGCTCATTATACTATCATTTTAAGTAATTAAATCAGAATAAATGGCACTGTGAAGCTATTTTAATGTAACATCTAATTATATCTGACCTAGACGCTGAACTATAATCATTAACTACATGAACTGTGTAATGTTCTGCAGGCTCTTTAATAATTTATACAGGCTGGATTCAGCCGCGTGGCGTTGCAAGCTGGAGTCATTAGACACCGTGCACCTGTAGCGTGCGTGGGGCTGCTGGTCAGAGGTTGCTTTTCAGGTGTGTTTTCCCCAGTGCAGCATCAGGCCTGTGGAGCTCTGGCTTCAATTTGGCTGGGCTGGCTTCCCCTTGATTTTGTGCATGAGGATGGAGCACGTTTGTCTTCGTGTTTCCTCCTTTTGGGCTCTCTAATCAAAGCAATATATTTAAATTATGCGTATTTAAAATGCATCAGTCTATAACTTAGGTGCTTTCACATGAGTGGCCAGAGCGCTCGGTTACAAGGAACCTTGGCTTTTGCTGTGCTAAACTGCATGATTTCTGCTTCCCTTCCGCTGAGGCTCAGGCTGTGCCTCCATTTTAAACTTTTTTTTTTTTTTTTTTTTTTTTTTTTTTTTTTTTCTGATCTGTTTGCATCCAGTCTTCTGTTCCCTGAAAGGCTCAGTCAGGTAAGGCACGCTCCTTAAAATGAGTGAGTCGGGGAAACAAAAATAGATTTGCAGGACTCCAAACCTCTCCTGACTCAAACACAAGGAAAGGGGCTGGGTGTTGCCATGCCGTGCTGGCCCATCCATCTTCCCACAGCAGAAGGCTACCACGAGCACCATGTTGTTGCCTTTCCAAAAATTTCTGGTGCCACCTATTGGTGGAAAGCAGTCGGTTATAACATGATTAATGGACGTGATTGTGCCCTCTGCATCTCATTTCCCAGCTGACAGGTGGGTTGAACCAGTTTTACTGTTATTCTTCCTATCGGTCACCGTTGGCAAACATCGTTTGCATTCCTCGTGTATCTTGGGCATGATTTGCAGGGCAGCGGTGGCCCCGTTCAGCCTGAGGATGTGTGTGCAGAGAGGGCAGGTCTGCAGGCCTGCACCCTGTGAGCTGGGAGGGCAGACCTGGAAACCAGGCTCGGAAAAATGGGCACGTCTGGATGTGTCGATGAGCCTGTTTGGCCTAGGAGAGACGCTGGGTGCTCCTATGGCAGGTGACCATGGTCATGGTCACGATGTTGAGGGAAGATGGGGTGTTGTGACTTGGAGATGCAAGGCACAGAAGTGGGAAACGCCCTCACAAAAGGGAAATATGGGTAGGGATGCAGAGGCTGGGAGAGGATGGGGGGAATTTCCAGCCTTGCAACAGAAGGGAGCAAGAGCTGGATCCCTGCCCAGGGCCCTGCTTGCTCTGCTGCCTTGGTGCACGAGTCCTTTAGCCAAGCCCTGATATGCAACAAAAAGCCACGCTGGCCTGCTGCCCAGTATGCTTAAGGAGTTTTATAGCTGTCGTGTAGTGCAGACCTATATTAGCATCGGGTTTAATACTCCCAGGAAACATCCACTGTTTCACTGACATCATGGACTAAAGGCTCCAAAGGTTCACTTGCTTAAGTGGCTATTTGTAACAGTCTTTTAATAAAACCTCATTAGAGGAGAGCTCCTGCCTGAGCCCGGTTTCTGAGACAGCCAGCCCAGAGCACCATGCCCAGCCTGGCCAGGAGCCTGAGGAGCATGGGGGCAGCCCCGCAAGGACCCTGTTAGGGCTGGAGAGAAGCACTGGGTATTGCTTGGGGTCCAGCTCCAGCCGCTGGCTGTTGGAAGGGCTGGTGGGAGGGAGGCAAGAAAGGCTCAGACTCATCTCTGGTTCCTCCTCCCTGCCCTGACTGCTGACTCTTTCAGTCCCCAAACAGGGGCAGAGGGTGCAGGGTGCTCCGGAGTGAAGATGCTGGGATACTGGTGCTCCCCCTGCACTGCCGTGTGCACTGAGTCATGGCTTGCAGTGGCCAGCCCTGTGCTTCCATCGATGCTCTTGTGCCAGGCAGAACCTGAACCACAGGCTGTGCCCAGGGCTTTCTTTACATTTTCTACGGCAGTTTGGCTGAATATATATATATATACTTGTACTTCAAGAATAATCTGAATTCTAGGGAAGCGTTTTCTAAATGTCTGTCTCCTCTGTAATTTTTCTGTCATGCCATAGAGAGGAGCTGCTTGAGAGATTTCAGCAAAGAAATTATTCTCTACTTCAGTCCCAGTTATTTTTTTTTTGTTGTTGTTGTTTTAAATAGCTAGAAAAAATTGCTCTTTGATGTGAAAATTATATGCACTTAGAGATATGCTAATATGAAAATGATTGGAGAAATGTTGAGCATGGAGAACAGCTCATTTCCAGACACTCTTCTTCACCACCTGCATCTCAGACAACCTCAGCCTCATCCTTCCCTGTGCAGGTCTGCCTCTAAAGCCATGCTATTTACATTGTAAAAGCTACTCCTCTTTTTAAACAAGTTCGAAAGCAGATTCTTTGTGTTTGCATTGGGGGATTTTTTTCCTTCTTTTCCAAGTGAAGAGTTTTATGCCTGGTTTCTCTTTAGTGTGTGGCTTTGCCAGAATGATGCTATTGAGGTACTGCTCAGGAGATGCTCGAGGACCAGCTGTGCTTTCCTGGGGCTGCACCCTCACCCCAAAGCCCTCACTATTCACAGCAGAGCTGAAGGTCCTCAGCTACAGCCCTATGTCTTTGGGAGCTGAGCAAGCTCCCAGTGGTTCCAAACCCCTCTGCTTTTGGCTTTGCACAGACAAAACTTGCTGCTGACTGAGCTAAAACTGCCTGCCTTGGCTGCTGATTTCAAGGGGCTGCACTCTGTTCTGGAGTCTGTCTGCTCTCAGAAATGTTTTGCCTATAGTTCTTTACATGTGCAAAATGAGATAAACTGGGGAAAAAGGATGGTGGTAGAGCAGCCTTCGGGATTGTATCTTCGTATTTTCTTCCCTTGCTGGCTTCAAAAGCAGAGTTTGGAGCTCACAAAGGCAGGGCTGCCATCACCAGTGTTGGTGACAGCTTTGTTTGCAGCGGGTGCCCTGCTGTGTGCCCAGCGTGGCAGCTGAGACTGGAAGAGCTCTTGCAGAAAGGAGAAATGAGTCTCTTGCTTTTCAGACTGTGAAGCAGGACAATGGCTACCGAGCACCCAGGTTTAGCAAGCCTCTGCTGATGGAACACGTGTCCTTCAGGGGGACAGTTCCCTGTGTCATCAGTTCTGGCAGCTGCTCAGCCACAGAAAGCCAGGCGTGGGAGAAAACCCCTCAAAACTAGCCCAATTTATTGATTTCCCTGCTGTTTTACAGGGCAGCTTCAAATCCATTTGTTGCACTAATGAATTCAAGGCTCCCCAAAGGACACACCCAAATTCCACCAAAACTTGCAGACCATCCCACATTATGTCTGTGTTGCCTTTTTTTTTTTTTTTTTAGTGTATTGTTTAGTTCCAGATCTTTTCTAACTGAGATGGGGATTAAAAATCCCCATTAAATTTAAAATACATCTCTCAAGAAGTGCAGTACCTTTCTGCCAGGATGGCACCTGAGAAGTTCCCCCAGAGCATGAGGATATGATATAGGCAAACACGTGCACCCTTAACACCAGCTCAGAGGGACACCGCTACCGAGCCTTGCGGGTCTGGTGACTTCAGCTCAGAGTTGCCTTTCGCATCCATCCAAGCCCAACAAAAGCTGGGGGTGGAGCAGCTCTTCATGCCTGGTTTCAGCTGGAAACTTGCTGCACTTGGCTTGCTTCTGGCAGACTCCCGCAGTGCTGTTTCCTAGCCTGGGGCTTGCCCTTCGTTTTGCATTGGTGTTAAACAGATTGTTTATCCCTAAGCCCTCAAACGCTGCATGCAAGTTTTAGATTAAACAGAGTTTTTCTTTCTGTCCTAAACTCAAATAACTTGGACGCACATGGGCAGCGTTTTAGTCTTGCCAAAGGGAGGTCAAGCAGGTAAATTTTCCCTCTAGCAAGGCCAGCTTTGAAGAGGTTGGCTTATTCTCGGGAGGAAAGTGCCCTAGGGTAAGGCACTGGAGAAACAAGCCCTATCTACGAAGCCTAATATTGAATAAATCAATTGTAACCTGCTTTGGCTTTCTCATAAATGTGCCAAACAACAAAACATGCTTGCGTGAGTGGTTTGAAAGCTTAGCGTTAGCTGTTGCGTGTAAGCGGTTCTGCTCCTAGGATGCTTGGGTTTTGCATGGGAATGGAGATGTTCAGGCTCCTGGGAAGCTGTCAGTGGAAAGATATTGTAAGTGTCCAAGACGTGTGTGCTGTGAGTGTATTCAAAACTGCAGGTACCTGGAGCCTGTTAACAGTGCAGCAATGAATCAAAATAAATAAATGCAAATGTCCAGAAGAAAAAAAAGGAACATTAAACAGGCACTACTCTTTTTGCTAGGAAACAGCGAAGTTTCAGAGTCCATAAATAAAGCCTTCTCCTAATCTAATAAATGTTCTAGAGGTAACTGGTAGAAATACTGAACTGGTCACTTGGTTGTAAGGGAGCATATTTCACTTCTGTGCAGCAAAAGGACTCGAAGCCTGTGCAGTTGAGTTGATTCATGGCCCTTTGTAATGTCCCGGTTATCCCCTGTCGCAGCAGGTTTTGTGCAGCAAGCACTACAGTATGTCAGTGTCTTGTTAATATTTTAGGTGGAACAGAGAAAAAACAGTTTGTAGTTTGCTGATGTCTTCTCCTTCGTTTCCCCCCCCCCCCCTCATTTTTTAAGAAAGCCTGAGCAGAAATGTCTGTTGATGTGCACACTTGTGAAGATGCAGCTTCCTTTGGTCTCGAGGGGGAGAGCAGAGCGCCCAGGTGAGCCCCTGCCCGCAGCGATGCGGGTGGGTTGCGCACGACAGGGTGGATGCAAAGACCACCAGCTCCTGCAGGGCTGAAACAGAAACTCTGGGACAACCTCCCAGGTGGCGCAAACCGCATTTTGCTGCTTGGCGATACTGTGAGCTGTGCGGAAAAATCAGGTTTGGTTTGAGCATCCCTGTTGTGCTGTGTGTCGCTTCTCCTCTTTCCGCTTGTAACTAACGCAACCTGCGTGACTGCATTTCACAAAGCCCCAGAATCCTTGCAATGTGCCAGGACAGATGGTTACAGCCCATTTCCCCTTGGATTGTGCCAGGAGGCTCTGCTCCCTCCGCAGTGTCCCCCCTGCTCAGCACCCTTTCTGGCAGCAGGCGTCCAGCGCTGCTCAGCCCGGATGCTGGGAAGCGCAGGTGCTGCCCGTGGGCTTTCGTCTGAAACAAGCCAGACGCCCTGTGGGCTGGGTGCTGGCGGGGAGGAGGGATGTGTGAGATGTTGTGTTCTGTTTGGGTTCTTCTTGTGCTGAGCTGAAGGGAAGAAGGCTGAACTTGGCGTATGGTCTGTGCTGTCACTCACAAGGCTGCCCTCTCTGTGGTCCTCACTCTCACTGGCCCCTGTATTTTCCCGGGGAAGGGTGGCTCCGGGTGTCTCATTAGATGTCTCAGCCGTATGAAGTGCAGCATGCAGTGCACATCGAGTGACCTCCCCTGTCACTGAGCTTGCTATCAGTGTGCTGCAAGGGGTGTGCTCAGCAAGGGGCTGCTGAGTGCAGGCGGTCCGGCCACTGTCGGGACGGAGGGAGGCGGCTGACACGGGGCTTGCTTTGTGCAGCTCCGTGGCTTGGCGGGCGGGCGCTGCTCAGGGCTCTGCTGCTTTGCTGTGCCGGGCTTCAAAGCTGCCTGTGTGCAGTGCTCATGCTGTGCTCTCAAGTTATCCGTGTCTGAACCATAGATATTCCTCAAAAGTCCACGTTAAGCAAATTAAAAGTTGGAACTGGCTGCACTTTGGGTTTTCTGACTAGATGTAGCACGGAACATAGCAGGAAGGAGAAGTCCGAGCTGTGGCTGAGTTGTCCCCTTCACTCTGTGTTCTGTGCCATGAGCAGCAGGGATGGTACGGCTGACTGGGCTCGTGCAGATGCTGCACATGCAAAAACCTCTATTAACCCCTCCTGAGCATCCTGTAGCATCAGGCAATGCGAAGCTTATGCTGTCCATCATACCTGGCAAATCTAACTCGAAGAAAGGGTGTGGTTAGGTAACACAGTAGGGACAAGAGATGTAAAGTAACAAATCCTTTTATTCCTTGTAGCTGTTGGTTAACTTGTTAGTAGCTATTTGCAACAAATGTCAGTAGAAGTGACACAAGATCTTTCTACAGACCCTGCCTTTCTCTATATAATGGTCAAGAGCATGACAGCACATACCTGTGTAATGCAGCTTAATGTTACTTTAGAATATTTTTGGTGGCTTAGGGTTTTATTTTTTATATATAGACAGAGAGAATTTTTTGTTTTGTTTTGTTTTCTTTGAAGAACCCAAGCACACAAACAGAATATGATTTCTGAACAGCACTGATTTTTGAGGACTTGCAGTCGCATCAGGCTCGAACGTTGGTAGCAGGGCTCTGGGAGCTGGGCACCTGGAAAAGGCATTGGCGTGGAGACCGCCTGAGCGAGGTGTCAGTTTTGGCTGTGGGATCTTGTGCTCTGCGGGGCTTTCCAGAGCCTGCATTTCCATTTTATTTGGGGGGCTATCACTCAGCAAACACCTTAATCTTGGAGACACTACTTCACGTGTAGTCTGTTGTCAGGGCTACAAAGAATTGCAGATGCGTGCCTGTGAAGCCCTGAGCAAACAGCCAGGGGTTTGGGCAGAGGGTTTCAGGAGCCCTGCTTTGTACGCTGTGCAGCACGTGGTCAGCATCCCGTGCAGATTTATCACCCAGCTGCAGACCTTTGGTGCCGAAAGGTTCCCCAGGGAGGAGGGGTGCGGGTTTGTGTCATGGGCTGGGTGCCGACAGCTTGATCTGCCGCCAGCAAAAAGACCCCTTCCCTTCCCACGCCATGCCAGGTTTAGCTCTCTGCTTTCCCAGCCCTTCCGAGCAGAAGCGGTAACATCTGGTGAAGCACCAAATGGGGAATAGGAGATCATCAGGAAAAAGATGAAACTCCAGGTCTGCTGAGTAGGAGCCTGCTGTTAATTCCCTTATTTCAAATGGTATTTTCAGTGTAGGTGATAATCACTAGGCCTTTACCATTTAATTAAAGGGCTTTGTAAGGCAAATGATGTGGAGAACATGCAGCCTGGGAGAGGAGTGGGTGAGGGATGCTCGGAGGTATCCATGTGGTTTTAATATGCCCGATGGTTTTAATCTGTCTGACAGCCTTCCTCAGTGGGAGCGAGTAGGGAGAAAGGTCCCCTGCGAGCAAACTGGGGTGGGGAAGAGGAGGAGTGGGTGGGCAACGACGTCACCACCCACCTGGGGAAGGTGCAGCTGGAGAAGCTATCCGCAGCTGAACTGGAGCACAGGCAGGCAAGGCCGTGTGGTCTTCAAATATTGATGTGACCTCCAGATGACACTTCAGAAATGTGTGCTGATGCTCTTCATGTTTCATTGAAATCCCAGGGAGCTTTGTCACTATCTACTGCGAGAAAGAGATGATACTCCAAGATGGCTAATTTAAGAGAATTTCAGTAGCAACATTACAAAAGGAATATGTATGTATATGTGTGTGCATAACGTATATGTTTAAAATTTTTTTTGCAAGAATCAATCGTGTTTTAGAGGAGGCCTCTTTGGTGAAGCTTATCTTTTTGCATTTGAAAAATTTAACAGTGCAGATTAGTTCTGAGCTTACTCTTTATAGCGTGTGCTATAATTTCTACAGTTCTCCAAAGAGACTTGGCCCCTTGGATTGTCTTCCTGGCTATAGTTTTAATTCTTTAAACTTCCAAAATCACTACCAACTTTTTATCCAGTGGATGGTTTTGGTCCAGAGGTGAAATTGAGAAAAGGAGAGCCTACGTACAGAAAGAAAGACCTTCAGAAGAGGAAAGCTTTATGTCCCAAAGGTGAACCATGTTATCTAGCTTCCATCTTCAGTCCACGTTTGGGACCTAGGTGAATACAGCAGTGCTGGTAATTAGTGTGTTCTGGGCAAGTAGGATCATTTGACACTAAGCTTTTACATTAAGATTGCAGGAAGCGTGCCTGGACTCTCAGCATGAATGTGATCAAATCCGTATGAGGACAGAGATATCAAATTCCCCAGCTTCCCACAAAAATGTTGTGATTAATCACGCTGAGAGTTGCAATTAGACCAAATAAAAGCAGCATGTTAAAGGAGTAAAGGAGGAGGTGATATGAATGTTATTAATGAGCAGCAGTTTTGGCTTTGTAGTGTTTTTCAGCAGTGCTTGCCTGAAATATGTCAAACAAATCGAACTGAGATAAATGTAGAATCAGCTGGCTGCACATTACCCACGAGGATTTGAAATTAGTGTTGGGGAGAGGAAGAAAGATCATAGTTACCTAAAGGAAAAGGACTAAATCTGTGGAGTGAAATAGATATTAACGTTAATTGTGTCCATCATTGCGTGAATGTGGAAGGCGATGCCATGTGGGGTTTTGAATGTGCACCATGCTTGAGCATGGTTGGTGAGATTGGGATGGGCATTTATGTCCTGCTTAAAGGATGTGCGTCCATCGGGCCCTCTCTGAGCACTTGTCTCTTCTAGGGGTATGGACCTGTGGGAGGTGTGGGGACAGGGGAACCCTCCTCAATTGGAAGAACAATGTTTGCAGGAAGCATCCCCTAGTCAGCCTGGCCAGTACTCATCTGCCCTTCACGGGCTCTCCCGTCGGCAGAATGATGCATTGCAGATTGTGACCTGCTGCGGCCTAATTAAGCTGTCACACAACACCTTTTCTGGGTTTACTTGAACTTCGACAGCAACATTTTATCTGACTTTTCTTCTTCTTCCGTTACAATCTTTGCATTGGGTGGATTTTACGCTGGCCCTTTTCAGTATGTTTTATGGCTATGCAGCTTTCCTTATCTGTTTTTGTGCTGTGTGCTTGCAGAGATTTATGGGCTGAAGTATTAGATGCAGAGCAGGAAAAGGGGAAATGGAGCTAAAGGCATTAAAATCCTGGAATTCAGGCACTGAAGGAATTAAGTCTTTAAAAGAAATAAGAGGAAAACCTGAACTAGAACCAGTATGTGAAATCCTTGTGCTCTAGCCTCTGAAAAAGTGCAAGCTGGGACTGTGCTCCAGGCCCTGAGGTTCAGGCTGAACAAACAGAGACCAGCGGGGAACTATGCGACGGCTGCCTGCCATTTGCTGACAGCTCCAGCTCTGTGTCTGCTTGTAGATCTGGGTTTGGAAGGGTGCAGTTATGGCTGCAGGACCTCAGGAACCTGGCGGTACTCATGCTTGGTGCTTGGTCAGAGCCTGGTGCCTGCGAAAGGGCAAACCCTTGGTGGGCTTGGGGATGAGCTGTGCCCCTGCCTTGGCTGCAGTCTGGGGCTGGCTCTCAAACTCCTTGCCTGCTTCTATGTTCCCTCTGCCTCAGCCACGTGAGTGGCTTCCTCCTGCTTCCTTAGCCTCAAGGTCAGGTCAGTTCTTCTCGGTCTAATAGGGTTTTTGTCATATTTATGAGGTGTTCGTGTATATCTTACCGCTCAGCCTTTGAAGCTGTCCTCTCCTGTACTTGTGTCTAGTTTATTCATCTGCACAGTTGTTGGCTATATTTGAGTATTACGTGGATCTGAATGGTGTAGTTATTAATTTCGGCTTTGGGCTTTTTTATAGGGCTTTAAAAATAAACTCAGATATTGCAGAGCATTGAGGTAAGCAGGGCCTGGGTGCACTGGCTCATGACCCCCTTGCAGCCAGGCTGAGTTGGCAAAAGTCTTTTAACTGCAGAGAACAAGTCATTGCACTCATCTTCTGCTGTAAATCATGACTTGTGCCTCTGAGCTGTAAAGCCTGGGGTTCACAGCTCCCAGCTGAAGCAGAGCAGCCGTTGTCATCTTCTTGATCTCAGTTACTCAGAACTCTCACCAGTCCTTGCTCCTTGGCATTTTGTTGCAGTTGTATCCCATAGGATCTGAGCCATTGCTGCTCCTCCTGTCCCTGGCAGAGTCCACAGGTGCTCTGGTATTTGTGTGTCCTGGGACCGATGTTACCTTTCTTGTCAGGTTCCTCGTGTCTGCTTGTTAATGACTATTCCTCATGCCTAGGCGCAGCTACTTACCTGCTTAAATGCCTCCAAAATGTTCATTGAACTAAACCAATGTTAATCTAGAGCAGATGCCTAAGTGCATCTAGGAGAAAATTGCTCATGCCTGTGGACCTGTCATCGCTCTGCTCGCAGGCACGTTTTCTCTGGCTCATGTGGTGGCCACCTGGAGCTGGTGGTAACACGCTGGGGACTTCCACGTCTGAAGTCCCTGCCTTTGTTCTCCACCAGGTGAGATTTCGTCCCATGCTCCGGACCCTTACTTGTGTTTGGAGGCCGTGCAAATCCATCTCCCCAAATTCCGTTGTCTGAATGTCAATGTAAACCTGAAGCACTCGTTGCTGCCTAAGGAACGCGCCGTGACTAGGTTTGTCAGCCGTGCCAGCAGTGCTGCTGGCTGCCTCAACTGTCTCATCTAAAGAGAGTCAATCTGCTGCATGGTGACTGGCCTGACTCCCAGTCCCCAGCCTGAAGAAGCAGCTTGGTTCTTGTGTGGTCCTCAGCTTTACGTCTCTGCCTTGAAGCTCAGCTCCTGAAACATCCCCTCCTTGGGCTGCAGCTCTCAGGATCGCTCTGCCAATCTTCTGACAGCACGGCTGGGACCCTGAGTCCCAGGTGCCATCTTCCAGACAAATGCAACCCCTCCACTGGGAAGTGCCAAAGGGTATTTAAATGCAGGAAAGAAAAAATGCACTTGGGTATGCAGTAGGAACACTTCTTACCCAGGCAGTGGGCTCTGCTGTGGCTCTCAGCTGCTGAGTTTTCTCCCCAGCTGTGAGCTCTTGCACTTGGTCAACATCTCTCTCCAGCCCTCTGTGCTAATTTCCAGCCCCGCTGGCTACATCTCTGCACACACAATCGCAACTGGTTGGAGCTCTCCACCCACAGCAGCCTTGATTTTCTCCTGACCCATCATATGGGAGAAGTTTAAGACATCTCAAGTGGACTTTGTTTATTTATTCTGCACCTTGGCCAGCAGGGAGACTGCTAGTGCTGCGGTGTGAATTACAGCAAAATAAATAAATGCACTAATTGCTGCTTCTTTACACTGGAAAGGATTCTCACTTATGAAAACATCCCAGTAAGTGTGGAAAAAAAAAAAAAAGCATAAGGGCCAGATCTGGGAAATAAGATGTCTGTCCTAATGAGCCGTTAACACAGGCCTGTTTAAAATAAAATAATAATAATTATGAGAAACATGCTGAACCCAAATGAAGTTCTTGGCTTCAGCATGCTCTTGGTAAAGCTTGTGATGTTTGTCCTGTTTCAAGCACAGGAGCGGTGGTGAAGTGGTGTGTGTGGAAATGGAGGAGAAGCGAGGCAGAGGTAAATCAAGTTGATGCTGTGAAGGAATTCACACCCGCTAGCACTGTATGCATGGCTGTAACCACGTTCTGCTGCAGCTTACGAGCCAAAAAATTGACACAAAAAGAAATGATGGGGGGGAAAAATGCTAATCACCATCCTTCCTTTCATATAAATGTGTTAATGGTTTAGTAAGTGTTTCCAAAAATGTGTGTGTGGGATTAAAATAGAAACCACAGCCAAGTTTAAAATGAGCTCTTGGCTGGGGAACAGACAGTAGTGCACGTCCTTGTGCCGCGGCTCTGGTCGTGGTGGGGGAATGCATGGGATCGCAGCTGGGGCAGTGGGGTGGGCACGAGGTGCACCAGGGTCTTTCTGCTGGTGTTTGGGGAGCTCGGCCATCCCGCTTTGTGGGAAGAGTGCTCTGCGTGAGCAAAAAGTAACACATACTGAAGCATGCGAGCGTTGCCATGGAAATGGGGAGTTGTTACTGGGAGCAGGAAAAACATGAATGATCTGGAAAACCATGGGTTGTTACAGCTTCCTAGCCTCTGCTCTGCAAATCCCCCACCCAAATTATTTAATTAAGGGCTGGCAATCAGCTGTGCATGCATGCTGCAGCTGGAGCTGCACAGAGAGCAGGTATGCACTTGTACCATGCCAACGCTTGTACCCATTGCAGCGCTGGTCAGCAGTGGTGTGCTGGGCATGGACATCAGCGCTGGAAGCCCTGAGAGAATTCAGCAGCATTCAGGCAGCCCAGCAGCTGGAGCACTGGGGAAATCCACTCTTGGTTCTGCCACCTGCAGCATCCTGGGGACACAGAGTGAGCAGGAAAGCCTGAGAAATCAGCTCCAAAACAGATCAGATGGGAGCTGTGCTGAAATGGGTGCAATGATGTATGCAAGTAAAATGGTTTTTTGGAACCATAAGTTGAAATATATTTAACAGTAAAAAAAGGCAGGAGGTCTCCTTGGAAATGCCAGCACGCTTGCTGTGTCCAAGGTTTTATTTTGAAGTCAAGATACCAGAAATGCTGTTCAGCATGCTTCTTGTGAGCTGAAGTGCCTCCTGGTAAGGCTGTGGTTACTGAGGGGCTGCAGGGTAGATCCAGCTGGGGGCTGTTTGGGAGCTACAGGGGCTTCATCTCCGGCAGCCTGATGGCCTGACTGCAAAGTGCACCAGAAGGACAAAGCCTGCAGCCTGAACCGAGCCTGTGGTTCAGCAGACAGCCGTGCTGTTCTGCAGGGAAGGAAATCAAATTTACTTCTAAGGATGCTTCTGTGTTCTGTGATCCTGCTGTACATTTTAGTTTGCTCTTCGAAACAAACAAACAAACCTCCAGCCACCAAGGCACCGCTCCTTCTGGCAAAAGGAAAAGGCCTAGGGTGTGATCAAGGGGTTTGATGCGAGATGACACAGCTCAGGTGAGGGGAGAGCAGGGCAGGGATGCTCCTGCTGCAGGCTGCGGTGACCTCATGAGTGGCACCGCGACTTTTCTGGGCAGGATGTGGCTGTGGGGAAGGATCCGGTACTCCCACTGTGCTGCTGGGGTGTTTTTGGTGTTGTGATTAACTTTCTACTGTTGGCTTCCACCTGTGAGCATATAAACTAGAGCCATCCATCTAATAGAGGTCTCAGAGCATCATCTTACCAGGAGAGAAAGAATTTTCATTTATAATCCATGAGTCCTATTCAGCAATGGGCTGTCCTCCCCCTCCCACTGCCAATAGACCTCTAAGTGAACAAACAAATGTCTGGAAATACAGGCAATTTAGCTTGGAAGAGATATCATCAGTGTGGTTCAGAGGTTAATGGGCATGGAGGATTTATAACAAACCAGGCCCATAAAAAAAAAATAAAAGAAAAAGAAAAAAGGAGGAAAGAAAAAGGAAAAAAAGAGGGGGGGGGGGAGTAATCTAGTTGACATCTATTGTTCTTTGTGTAACAGCTCATCTGTATTCTATCTGGTTGAGGGTGTTACAAAGAGAATTCAAAAACGTGTGCACGTGCACACGCACATCTCTCTATGCGCGCATATATGTGCACACATAAACTGAGATATAATGAGGGAAAAAGCCCCTGTAAGTTTGAACCAGCAACAGCAATCCATATATCTTTATTTGCTGCCAACATCCAAGCACTGAACTCTCAAGGAGCCTGGATCTCTGCCATCATCTGTCCATGTCTGATCTCTTTGGTAAATACGATGGCTGCCAAGAATGAGGCAAACGAAAAGCACTCGCAGATTAGAAAGAAACACATGGCAGCCACTGACCTGCTGAAATCATAAAATACATCATGAAGTAAGAAAAGAGGGGAAACAAATCATCCTCTCAGGGACTGCCCATCTGCTCGCATAAAGCCACAATCATTATTGCAAATAAATACATTCAGACTGGAGAAGCCTGGGAATAATTTAGGGGGTGGGCTATCTTTTTTTTTTTTGGAACCCTCTGGAAATTGTCCTACATAAACATGATGATATCATCGACCAGAAATAGACATCTATCAATTGTACCCTTTTTAATTATGTAGGGAGCAAGTCTTTATTTTATAGGTGTAATTAAGAAAAGAAATTACTTCCAAGAGAGCACAGAGCTGTAGTGTTGGAAACGAAGCCCCATGAAAATTGAAGGTCCATGTTTTTTCAATGAAGGGCGGATGTAGCAGTATTTACTTCATCTGAAAAGCTCTGCAGGGTGAATAGTGTCTGTGTTTTTGCTATGAAATGAAGGAATAAGGGGGAATGGCTTATATTAGATAACTTCATATACATCATTCTTTGCTTCTTCTTTTTTTTTTTTTTTCTTGGTGTTCCATAGGGATTTATCCAGGTATTAAATTCAGTGCAAGGACACTACTTGGGTTGGATTTTTTTTCAATTTCAGGCTTACAGGATTAAATTTGACTCTAGAGCCCGTGAAGAGGCCTGGTGCAGCACATGAACCTTCCTAAAGCCCAGAATTAAGAGGTGCATGAGGGAGGGCTGGCTCAAATGCTTAGGAAGAGAGGGCTGACAGCAGGAGCTGCTGTAAGAAGTTTATCATCTCCTTTTCTTCATTGTTTTCTTTCCCCTCACTCCTTTCCCCCAAACTGTGCTGCAATGGAAACCTTCACTGCAGGGGTTATCCTGTATTTTACAGCGCTTGCTTTCTCCCTGAGACAAAGGTACAGTTGTGAGGCTTTGGGTAACTCGTTCTGTTGGGGAGATTTTCCTTAATGTGCAGGAGTGGAAGCTGCGAGCACAGTGCGTGTCAGGCGGAGCCGCGGGGTCTGCCCATGGGCACTGAGCTGCAGGCTTGGGGTGAGAGGGACGACCTCGGCGCAGGGCTGCCTGCTGAACGTGCCCTCTGCATCCCCATCGCCCACGTGAGTTATCTGTACGGCACCCGCAGCACTCACCAAAATCAGAGAAATGCTTTCTCTGGTTTAGCGAGGGTTTAGGGTTTAGCGAGTCACGCATACTGCTTGTGAAATGAACGTGTGTATGAAAGAACAGAGTGTCAAAAACACCAAAACGGGGAGAAAAGGGTGCCTGTATGGATTTATTCCCTCCCATTTGGACAAGGAGCTGAGCTTGCTCCCTTTGACCTGCGGGCGCATCTGCGCACACGTGCTCACAAAACCGAGCGGGTTCCGATGCCGGGGCTGGAGCTGAGGGATGCCCTTCTGTTGCGCTGGCTGTCCCCAGGTGTCTCGGATCAGCTGGCTGCCTGCTGCTCGCAGGCGCTTTGTGAGCACTGCCCGTGTCCCTGCTGTCGGAGCAGATCTGTTAACGCTGGGGCAGCCTCTGATTGCATGATGGTCGCGGTGCGCAGCCGCCTCGTACAGCTTGTGGCAACATGCTCGCTTTTGGCAGGGGATCATTTGGCCAGAGATGTTTAAACTAAATCCCAAAACCACCAGAAACCCACCTAAGCAGGTATTTGGGTGGTGCAGTCCAAACCTTCACAACACTCAAAGTGGCATTTTGCGAGGTGTAACCAAAGCTCCTATCTCTGAGAGTGCTTTGCCATTTGGTGATGTTAAAAACTCAGGTTTATGAGGTTACATCCACGGCTGTTCAACAGCACCTCTGAAAAGCCCTTGGCCACTTGAGGGCTGTGCTGCCTGGCTCTGGGCAGGACCTGGATGGCTGCAACCACACATCACATTCTCCCTGCGCCATCCCATCCCACTGCTTTCCCCTGCAGCGGGGGTGCAATGGAGCAGGAAATGCATTTGAAGCCTTAGGGGCAAACAAACAAACAAACAAAAAAGGCAGTTACACCAAGAAAGGCTTTTGCTAGGAGGTAACTTAGCAGAGTCAGGAAGAAAATGAGGAAAAATCCCTCAGCACAGAAGGCAGGCTGGCTGTGTGACCCCTGTTTTCTGGGAAAGCCAGCAGGATAGCTGGATCTTGTCACGATGTGTTCAGGTATAGGTTCCTCCGCTATATCTGCAACTGAAGATTTCATGCCTGATGCCAAGGGTTTTCCCATCCCCGTGTGCTGCTGCTCTTGTTATATTGTTGTGCCTTTAAAACTGCATGAGAATCCCAGCTTTCTGGCTTCTCTGAATTTATTTTTAATAGCACTTGTCTTTTCATGCCTCTGTTTTATACTCAAATTCCTCTGGGAGTCTTTTCTGTGGGTAAATCCCAGCACAGACCACAGAGTCCTGGGCTGCAGTGTGGTACCTGGCTGCTCCTCCTGCTCGATTACAAACACAGACAACATTTGAGGCAATCCCCTGAGCATTTGTTAGCACACATGATTTCCCTTGGATTTATGAGCACCTTTATATACTTCGCAGTTTTTTCTAATCTTTTAATTCTCTTAGCTTCTCTCAAGGTTTGAGTTAGCACAAGAAACTGCACCTTCACTTAACCCTTTGCCCACTGTCGGCAAAGAAAATTGGTGCTCTCGCGCTCTCCTCCTCTCCTGTCTTGCAGGAGTGGAATTTCTGGCGGGTGTTTTTAGTAAATGGCTCCTTACCAGTGTTTATGACTTTGTGGTATGGCAGAATTTCCTTTTTCTCCTTTACTTACTTCATGCCAAAGTTTCTATCCTCAGTGAAAATAGGAATTCAGATATATAACACGGGCTGCAATATGTCATCTTCAGAAAATCATGATCCAGCCTATTTATCATATTTTTAGTTTCCTCTTTATGGATCCCAGGGGGTGCTCTGTTTTGTTTTCTTTTGCCTTTTTTTTTTTTTGTCTCTGTTCCAAGAACAGTGATGAAATGACATAACTTATCTTCCTTATTCCCTCAAGATACTGCGTTTGCATGCTTGCTGTGCTACAAAAGCGAAAGCTCCTCGTTCCCTCAGGGAATGTTTTCTCCCAGTTGCTCAAGCCTTCACAAGACTGTGTGCCAAATTGCACTGCCTGAAACTCTCCAGCTCTCGTATGGCCATGGATGGGGTACGCAGACTGGGGCTTTGCTGGGACTTCGCTCCAGCATCCCCTTGCTGTGCTCCTGCCAATGTTGTTTCATGGGATCTTGTACCACGTTGCAGGAAATCTTGTGGTTGATTTCCCTCTTTTGGCTCCAAAAACATTGTCTAGTGCAAATGACGGAGTGGTATGGGAGTGCAGGTGTGGGTAAGGGCCACGGCGGATCACCAATTTCGCGTATGTGTTCTGCATTGTGGCAGCATGGCTGAAGAGCAGCAGACTTTGGTGCACTCATGGGTATGAGGATATCCTGCGCGGGCCTTTTCCCTGGAGGAGATGCTGGTGCAGTGCTGGCAGGAGGAGGTGCTGCAACTGTCCTTTTGGTGTGTACAAGCTGGGGCTGTGTGCTGGGAGGCTGGTTTTGAAGTGGTTCTTTTCCTCCTTAAGGCTGCTAACCTTATTTTTTGGGTGATGCTAGGCAGCTGTTTAACTGGCGTTGCTGTAATGGGCTGCTAGGACAGCTGTGTCTGGGGACAAGGTTCTTGTTGATAACAAACTAAATGCTGTCAGTCTGGGGATCCCCTGCTTGCCCGGGGGGTGCCCCCACTCTCCGGCACAGCAGGCAGTGCTGAGGTGAGGTGGAATTGCACAGTTTTGGCCCAAAGTAGGGCTGTGGCTGACTTTTGGAGTGACACGCTGCAGGTGTGAATCTGTGCAGACCGAAATGTGCCAAGGCAGTGTGCAAGGATTAGCTGAAATCCAAAATAGATCCTGGGTCTGTTTTCTCCCTCACCTCTCACAGCCCATTCGGATGGTTTCAAGGAAAGCTGGTCACATGCCAGATCAGATGTCGATGGACCATGTTGGGCTGTTATGAAAATTATTGCATTAATAAAGCATAACATTGGCTAGGGTTTTCTCCTTTAACAGTGCATCCTGGGGAAATGCTGCGTCTCACTTCAGCTGACAGCAAATGCTTGCCTTGAGCCACCGGCTGTTGAAGCGGTTCCCCTTCCCATATGGCTGCGATTGTCCTCCCTCCCCCGTGCAGGGCTGCAGCCCAGCCCCTTCCTCCTCTCTGCGGTACAGGAGGTGATCTTGCTTTGCTCAGGAATTTAGGGCTGCTGGATCAGTGCGTGTTCTTACACAGATATATTGTGATTTTGATGGAAACACAATGTTTTCTGCTTAAAACCCACAATCAATCCCTATGTTAGCTGAGGGACCCTGAGATTAAGATCTGGGTCCTTGATCTTTCAACCATGGAGAAAAAAGTGTGGCAAACACCTTGGAAACATCTGAGGATGTAATCACAGGATGGTTACGTCAATGCCAGTTTCATTGTCTGATGTTGAGCCCAAGTGATGTGCTTCGTGAAGACCCGGTGAAACGCTCCAAATGATCAGGAGAGGAATGGCTCCTGCATGGGTGGCCGTGTGTCCCATGGCACCTGGGGCCTGCAGCAACCTCCATTCCTATGGGCAGCCCCAAGTGCCTGCAAATCCCACCTGTGGGTTCTTTGTGCCATGATGTTAGGGTCTGGGAGAGGCCCCAGCGCTGTGGCTGTCCCACATGGGTGGGAAATACCAGATTTTGGTACAGTGCAGCCTGTTGCAGAAAAGCTATTTTTCACTTGAAATTGTTCTTCAAACACATTGAGTTGTTTTTTTTTTTATTTTTTTTCAGAGAAAAAATCCTAAATTGCACTTTATAAAGGAGCTTATAAATCAGGATTGTATCCTGTAAGATGGGAACAGCTAAACCTAGACATGGTAGGGATAGAAAGGACCTGAGGGGCACAGGAAGCATTTGTAGGGATATTAAAGAGGACCAAGAGGGCACGGATTAAGGGAGACAATAGCCCTGAACTCCACTGTGCCAAAACCAAGAATGTTCTTCTGTACATCCTAATAAGCCTTAATAACCTTATTAAGCGTGGAGGCACTGGATAGACAAAGCACCCTTCATTCTTCAGGACAATTTGAAGATTTGTGGGCAAATGGAGGATCAGCAGGCCTTTCAAAGGCTTAGGGAAGCATTGTGTGCCACCAGGTTCAGCTCCATTCCGTCGGGCTGGTCAGGGTGGGCTCTGCGCTGCCCTGCACAGGGCTGATAGGGGCTGGAGGAGCCCTTGCCATTCTCTATCCCCTTTGGCTGACGTGAGAGCCAGCCCCCAAACCTGCAGCCGTAGCCTGCTCTGAGCTCAGCATTCACCTGCATGGGGGCGTTTATCCGTAGCGAAGGGCTTTTGCACCAAGGGGCAGCAGAAACTCAGGAAACACCATCAGTGTGTTTGCGCTCCAGCACGTCTTTAGAAATCTCTTATGAAAAAGACTCTTGATTTATGCTGAGCAGTTAATTACAGGGACCAAGCAGCTCACAACCCCAGTAACCCTGTTTTCTTTTTCCTCTGAACTTGCTTTGCTAAGTTTGGCTGAGGATCTCCTGCCTGCTCTGTGAGAGCAGTGCAGAGGGACCGGCTCGCTCCAGGAACATCTCTTAGGAGAAGTTCATCACTCAAACAGAAAGGTAGGCTCAAACATCTGGTGCCATGCATGTAAAGCATGCTGCTGGCACAGTGGGGTCCTGCTGGGGGCTGCTATATCAGCAGTAACAGCAACAGCACGAGATCAGCTCCCTTGGCCCTGTCTGAAACTCCGGGCTTGTGGGCAGGAGTGAGCTGCAACCACGACAATTGTTTTCCTTGTTTTAAGCTGCACAGTTTAATGTTGTTTTTCAAATTCAGCTCTGCTACAATTCAAAGCATGTTGGAGGTACAGCTGAGGATGGTTTGGCGTGTCCGGAGGCAGGGTTATGGATTGCCTGAGCCAAAAGCACCCACCTGGTTTCCTCTGATGTGATGAGTTCTAACTGCATGGGCTGCTAATTTCAACAAAAATGCTTGCTTACAATTTCTGGGATGGGCAGCCAGTCCGTGCGGATACGTGTGTGCCTGTCTGCTTTACGTAGATACAAAAATGTCCTTGCTCGCTGTTGCCTGACAGCTTTCCACATGCCTTGACCAAGTGCTGTGCCATTTCCAGCAAAGTGGAGCATGAGACTGATGGCACATATTGCAGTTGTTCAGCAGGCACAGAAGCAGTACCAGCCTCGGTTTCTTGATGCTGCAGAAGTTGAGCCCCAGGGTGACAAGGAGAGGGAAGGGGCTTTCCCTGCCACCTGTGCCTGGGACAGAGTCTGGGGATGGCCCTTTGGGGACATTGCCTTTGCAGTGCTGTAAAAATCATTTGAAAAAAAATCACAGCTCACTCGCGTTAGGGTTTTGGGCAGGTGTTAAATCCCTAGCACAGACCATCTTGTGTGTCTGTGTAGCTGCTGTGGGTTTGCCTGCATGGACCACCTGTCCCTTTACATCTAACTTTATTCTTTGCTTACATTTTCCTAAATGCCTTGGGCAAACAAATGTAATTCTCTTAATGAAAAATGCATATATTTTTGTTAAATGGATCTTGCTGTCACTGCGTGGCTGTGTTCCCCTCGTTCAGGGCTCGCTAACAGGCTGGGCTCCGCACATGTGCCGCATCTATCATCTGTCACGAGTGTGCACCGAGGCATGAAAAGATCCGAGCACTAACTCTATTTCCTAGCAACCGGAGGAAACCATCACACACCACTATTTTTCCTCTGTCAGCAGGATTGCTCCAATTTATGTAACCTACAAAATGTGTGTTATCACCACAACAAACCATACATTCCGAGGCATTATTTACAGCCCGATAATCACAGAGATGCATCCCTGCAGCCCTGGTGTCTAACACTTCCTTGCTTGGGACCACAGTTGGTTGGAAACCTCATACAAGTGTAGTTAAGTGCTTCTTTGACAATGGCACTAACTGCTTAATTATTGAGGAAGATGGTAAATGGTGTGTTGCATGCTGAAGTATTGAAAAATAGCTAAAGCTGTCTCGATTTACAGGCTACGCAGAAGGAGACCTTCCTGTGAATAGCTGGGTGGGATGGGTCGGAAGGGATTGCTGGCAATAATTAGTTTTCACAAATGACAAACCTGGAAGCATGGAGGGGTAAATTCATCCTAGGAAATGTCAGATGGGAGCAAAACTCCTGCAGCAGTGCTGGGGGACAGGGCTCTGCCTTGTTGCAGCAGAGCAACCGGCATCTCTGCTTGAAACCTCTGCAAGGGGCCAGTGTGTTTGGGTCCTGCAGACCCCTGGGGTTGGTCCCTGGGGTGCTCTGGTCCTGCTGGGCAGCCCTTCTGTGTGGCTGGAGCCCACCTGTGTGCAACCTGCCAGCGCCGAGCTGTGATCCAATTAACTTTTCAGGAAGAAAAAGGGCTTCTGGCTCTTTGGCACATTTGCAAATCACAAGAAGCAAATGATTCAATCAGCAGATGAATATCAAGCAACCTTAGTGAGCAGCTTCTGCATCACCAGCCCGTTTAACAGCAGATTGAGCTGCAGATTAGTGAGACATTAGAGCACAGTGTGATGCATCACAGCCTAAATGGGAAGGCTGAAATCAGCACAAGTTTCCTGGAGAGCTGCTTTATTTTCCTGTAATGCCAAGCCCATTATAGTCTAAAGGTTCTTAAATAACTCTTCTTACAATAGATAATATTGCAGACTATGGCAGAAAATTAAAGAACACAAAAGAAGGCAGAGCTGTGATGAGGGAAACACCTTGCAGAGGATTCAATAGAACAGGAAAGCTGTGCAGCACAAGAGTGCTCACAAATTCATAAGGGCTGAGTATGTGAATGCTGCAGTGGTCTAATTTGGAGTAGAGTGCCTGTGGAACCCCTGCTCAGACTGAACACCCTTGCAGTGCCCTACTTGTGCTGCCCAGTGTGAGGACATGCACCTCTCACGGCTGAATCCAGCTCCAGCCTGCACGGTGCTGCAGCTGGAGCAAGCACCACAGCAATTTCAGGGCAAGCAGGCAGTGCCAGCCTGAACTGCAGCCGCACACGTACCAGCTGCAGCCAGCCCACGCACGTTTGGATTGTGACAGTGATGCAGAAGCTGCTCAGGCTCTGCGTGTGATGGATGTGTCACCTTTGGGATGCTTAAAAGCATCCATTGCGTCAGTTACACAGGAGCGTGGTGGGCTGTGGAGTTTTTGTTTGCTCGTTTGTTAGCTATTCAACTCAAAATAATGGAGCCTATCTACACATGTATCTTATTATTTGAAAGTAGGCAGCGGCGTCCCCGTTAGAGCAGAGCATCGTGATAATGATAAACAAACCTGGGAACGTAAGGTAATGCTTATTTTTCTTGGCTGAAGCTGCTCCCTGTTGGGATAGTGGCTTTGCCAGCTGACAGAGGTGTTTACTGCTGAGCGCGCTGGCACTGCTGGAGTTCCAAAGGGCTGCTTACTTGACTCTCCTGGCGCTGCAGGCTTATTCCATGCTGGCTGGGACAAGCCTGAGCTTTTCTTGGTGGCACTGAGCAGCCCGCGTGCTCCCTGCTGCTCTCAGCTCTCATGGTGCTCACTCCTCCTGCATGGAGATCTGGGTGGGTGAAGCAAGCAGCTTTAAAAATAACCCACCAGAACCAAAAAAGCCTAGGGGTATTTTTAGCTCGCAGCTTTTCCCTGTGTGATTCACCACGTGGCCTGCGTGTGGCTGAATCAGCCTGGTGAGGATGTGATGCAGGGACAGGACGGGTGGTGGGGATGGTGCAAGGACTACTGAAATACCTACTGTCCCCCGCAAGAAGTCTCCTCCTCCCCACTCCCCCAGCTCCCTCCATACTAAATTAAAAGACTGCTTTGGCAAAGCATATTTCCTAAGTGCCCTGGGATTGTTTGGTGTTTTTTGGAGGCTTTATTTTCTTCTCCTTATGAAGTCCAGGTGCCGAGGCCAGACAGGGTGCTAAAGTAACCTAGGGGCTCCTCCATACCTGCAGTGTTTTCTGCTCAATGCTGTTTTATGCCCAGTGATTTCAGCGTGTAACAGCATTACCAGGGCTTTGGGTTTGTTGAAACAGTTGCAGCAAATTAAACCTACTCCAGGCTGTAAGAGCATGTGCGTGCTTGGAGAGAGCACAGAACCTGCCACCCTCCTGGGCTGCGTTCCAGCCCCTGGGAGCTCGCGGCTGTTGGACTGGTTCCCTGAAGGATTTCTTTCCCTCTATTTACAGCTCAGCTGCTTGCTCCCCCCAGCTTTTTCAGGCGCGGCGGGGTTGCTATTAGTGCAGTGGCTGCTGGGGACCAGGGGATGTTCTCCACCTGTTTTGTTTTGCACTGCTTTTGTTTCATCTGACTTTGAGGGATTTCCATTAAGTGGTTCTGGGGACGCTCCGGTTTTTGGTGAGGCTAATCAAGCTGGCTTACTTTGAGAGCCAGAAAATATAACAAAGGAACTCCAGGTTGTGCTAGTGTTTCTGGGACAAAGATTTGCAAAAACGGAACACCCCATTCTTTATGGGAGATAGGCATTAATTGCATCCCTTTGCCTCCCATGAGTACAATCTGGAGTCCCCCAAGGACTTTTTCAAGCTTTTCCAAGGAGGAAAGAATCAGCGAGACGAAGTTTGCTGCAAGCACCACACATATTTTGAAGTGTTTCTATCTTGCACCGATACCCATCTGTGTATTTCTGTGTAAGCATCTTCAGTTCTAAGCTCTGATGTGCTAAAATATGTCCTAGACAGTTTTGATGAGACACATCACTCCTAGATATGCATCTTAATGATGGGCTGGCTGCCCAAATTGCTTCAGCATACCCCAAAGTGAGCAAAGAATGGGGTGTGTAACCTGGATGTGGAAACAAGTCACCCCAAGGACTGTTGGTACGGAGAGACATCCTGCACCTTCCATCCATGCAGGACACAAGAATGCAAAAAAAACCCCACTCTCTTTGTTGAACTTTTTCCCCCAATATGATCTTTTCAAAGAAAGGCTGCACCATTATCTTCCATTCAGGATTTTTATTTTACTAGTTCCAGGTGACCAACGTGCATGAGAGTGGTTCCCCTGAAAAAAAACACTGCAGCCTCATTGTGCCATCCACACAATGCTCTGCTTTACTCATCCCTGCATCCAGGGCTCCTTTTGCAGCTGGCATTGGCCAGGGGCTGGATCAGGTCCCTCAGTGGGATGAGGAAGGAATAGGAGGGAGCAGGGGCACAGCAAAGGGACCAGCACCCTGGGCTGCAGCAGGTGAATCACCAGTGAATTACCCCAGCAATCACTACTGCTATTGGCATGGTGCGCAGTCAGCAAGTGACTGCAGGAGGCCGGGGGCTCGTGCTTGTTGTACGCATACCAACATCTGCATGATGTTTTTAATAATGCATAGATTGAAATGCTCTGCTTTTAATAATAAGAAAGCTGTGAGTTACTAGTCCATGACAGAGACTAGTGATTTGCAAAATTGTACACAAGCTTTCGAAGGAAGTGACCCTGTAAAAGCGTCCCAGGCCAAAGTCAATTTGGCTGGTTTTACACAAGACTTGTTTCAGTGCAAATAAATCCACAAAAGAGACCTTTGGGCTTCAGCCTGCATTT
This sequence comes from Alectura lathami, assembly GCA_013399715.1. NCBI lineage: Eukaryota > Metazoa > Chordata > Aves > Galliformes > Megapodiidae > Alectura > Alectura lathami. The sequence continues at coordinate 92,640 of VXAV01007821.1, read as the reverse complement.
AAGCTATGCTTGGTGTTTGCTAGTATTCTGCGCCTTTGAAGGAGAACCTTGAACTTTAATGTTCAGGCAGTCTGGTTTCATGAAGAAGATAGTGTTGGTTAAGCGCGTGAGGAGTAAGCTCACCAGATGCTGCTGTGCTATGTCACCACTGCAGCAATGTATGCACCTGGCTGTCTGCCTGCATGGGGAGAGAAATGTGCCCTGCTGAGGTGCTTGGCTCAGGATCTCCACCTTTTACACAGGCAGCTTTAAATAAATGGCTTTAGATAGGTAAGATTGAAATCAACGGATATGACACGGGAGCATCACCTTCCCTTCTGCCTCACATCCTCCCCTTGTGCCCTGAAGCGTCACCAGGCTGAGGACGGGGCGCCTGCCTCCATAAAGACACTGCGGGCAAGGGGCAGCTGCAAAAACCCACAGGACAAGCTGTGACTCTGGGTTTGATCTGCACGTGAGGCCTTCTGTTTGCACAGGGAAAATCCGTCCGTCACAATCTCCTGCCAGTGGGTAAACCCTGCTTGTCAGACCTCGTTAGGAAAAAGTCTGCTCCTGTGAGGTGGCTTTGCTGTATCTGTGTGTTGCCACCCAAAAGGGAGCCTGCAGCCATCGCTGAGCGCCGTGCCACTTGTATTTCATTTTCCAGGTCGTACCCAACAAATCGCTCCTCATTCATAAAAGGTGAAGAAGACAGTCCTAGAGGCAGTCAGCCTGCCTGTATGACGAGGTTGGTTTGCCATGCTTGCATTGCTCTCAGCCAAGGTCAGGCCCTCAGTTTATAGCTCAGCAGATCAAGGCTTTCCGGAAGTGACAGCAAGGACCTGGCTCCAGCATGCCCACTCTGCATGAGTACTGGTGCTGTGATGTGCTGGTTAACGTGGTGCTGGCACAGAGCCTGGTCCTGAGGGTCATTGGCGATAGACGTGGTGAAAAGCTGCAGTCAGAAAATGCAAGTCCTGTGAAAAGTTACTGAAACATCCTGGTGGCACCTGGAGCAGAGTGATACTGCTTATGTTAGTTATAGTTACAGGAACATTGAGAAAAAACGCTAAATATATTTATGAAAAAAAGTTACCTGTTCAATAAGTTATTAGCAGCTCATAAAGCTGGTGAGACCCTGCTATACAAATACCTGATGTTTTGTCAAAGCTGACTACAGAAGAGCTTGGGTTTTCAAATGTGATCAGCCCTCATCCTTCTCATCCCTCCTGCCAGCTGGTTTGGCACAAGAGAGCATTTTCCTTTGGCCACTTCCATGCATCAACCACTATACCAAATTGTCTAGAAATGGTGATTTCAAAGGAAGCTTTGAGGTTTGCACCCCACTGCACTGCTCTGCTTGTTGTTGGCACCCCTGGGGTTCCTGCAACAGGCGCAGCACCAGCACACCCTGGTGATGCCTTCTCTGAGACTGTTCCATCTGGTGAGACAAGAGTAATGTGCTTCTGTCGGCCTGGTGTTGCCTTTCCAGGTTTGCTCCATTAATAGCTACAATTAACGCTTATTTTATTCAAAGTGTCAAACTGCTTCACCATGAAGCAGAGGAAAGCATTTCACTCTAAAAAACAAGACAGTATATTTAATTGGTATTGAGCTGCAGCTGCTAATGGATTTTAAAAATACAATGATCAAAAGGAAATTGGCGTAACATGACATGGAGTTAAAATCTTCTGACGTATTATCCAGTGACCTGACCTGACATATTATTCTGCCGTGACAGTTTATGCCATGAAATAATACAAAATCAGAATGAATAATTTTCAGGGAAAATACCCGCAAAGCAATAATATCATTTTGGAAGGAAATTCTGTAGCTGCCGGCTGCATCCTCTCTGCCCTATGAGGAGCAGCAGCTGAGATTCCTTTTGCCACTGTGCCACAGGGAGGGTTTTGATTGCGTTTGCTCACCCTGCTTAGCAGACGGAAAGGCTCCCTGGAGCAGTGCTGGAAGCCAGAGGCTGCAGAACAAAACTCTGTATTTCCAGGATAGAGCTGCAGGGTATGCCTACCCCAAAAGCAACCGAGGTGGGTGCAGACCCTGTGAACCCTGCCTGCAGTGCGGGAACCAGCTCTGCTATTTAGCCAGCCAGCTGGTTTCCTGTTGGTGATCAGCCTCCTCAAGGTATTTTTTTTTTTTTCAATCTTCTTTATTGGGTTAAATATTACCCCCTAGCTATGTGTTGTGTGTCAGTTTTTCTCCAAAGGTTTCCTCAACGTTTTCCCAAGGCTCCCTGCTGCCATGGGAAATGTGCCTTGTTTGCAGCAGGTGCTGAGCTCTGTCTGTGCAGGCAGGTGAACGAAATGCCATGGATGCTGTTTTGCAGCCATCCTCTGATGCAGCAAGTGAGAGCCGCCAGCCTGGGAGCAGTTGCGCTGCTTGTGCCGAGCTTGGACTCATGCTTGAACACTTCACTGAATCTGATGGACTTAAACATGTGCTAAGTGCTTTGCTGAGCTGAGTCTTTCTCCTGATTTATGCCAGGGTAGATTAAAATAGAATCAACCCCTTAAGTGGTCTGTGCTGTGTTGTCAGCAGGCTGGGGCACAGCATCAGTGTTCGTGCTTTAATTAAAGGTTCCACCTATTTACGTGAAGTCAATCAATCTCTGCGCAAAAATGTCTTTGCCCCTGATTAGCACTGTACTGCAGACAAATGACATTAAGCACAAATGACTTTTTGGAGAAGTAATTTATCCACGTGGAAGTGAAAAATACCATTATTTTAACCGATGCTGCTGTGCGATCAATCACACCGGGCACGGGCATCGACTCTGCACACGAAGCCTTGCGGGCTTTGTTGCAGTGCCGGTGCCAACGGTGATGTGATGAGTGCCAGGGAGTCCTGCTGCCTCCCCAAACTTCCCGGGCCAGGCTTTCTGAGTCAGGACTGCTGCTTGGAGCTCAATTTGAGCCCCTAAAACCACGTTCACTACATCATGTGTAGCGCAGAAATGAGCAGAACATGGCTTCACTGACAAATTTTTAGTGGGCGGAAGGCTAATGAGTGCTCTAATGGGGAAATGCAGCATTCCAGCATGTTGGAACAGCAATAAGGGAGGCTATGGGCCATCAGTAATATACTCCTGGTGATTAAAATTGCTCTTCTTCCAGACCTGAGTTTCTCAACACACTCAAGGCATTTATTAGTGGTCCATTATATGCCCACTTCTATCTTACTGCTTAATTTGAACGCTAATTAACACCATCATGCTTTCTAAACTACGAATGGTACTTGGTAGTACTTCATTAACTTCAGGCTCTGTCTGCGGGCCGTGAGAGCCCAGATTCCCCTTAAAAATGCCTCGGTGGGCTCCTGGGGCTGCCGGTGGGAGAGGAGCCTGGCGTCCGCATGGTCCCATCCTCCAGCTCTCACAGCTACGGGGGAAGTTTGTGGGAAGAAAAATTATGACTTCATTTCCTGAAATGCCAGGGCAGTAGCCAGCAGGGCTGCCTGTATGTCTAAACATGAGCTTAATTATCTTGCTGAACTGGGGCCTGGGGCTTGGCTTTGCGGCTACACCGGTTCTGCTTGTGTTAGCTGGGCAGGCCGGAGCAGGGGAAGGCAGAGCTCACCCAAAACACCAGTAACACTGTGTTTTTCTGAAGCAGCCTTCGATGAATCCGGGGACTTTCAGAGGATCATCCCTGAGGCTTCCTCTCTCTCTGAACTGGATAATCCTCATTTTCCCTGCACATCCCCATGAGGAGCTGGTGCTCCCTTCTGTTTCCGCTCCACTTGCCCCTTCCCTCCCTGGTGTCACCCAGCAATGGATCCTGTTGGGATATTGGCTTTATATTTTGGAAAACCAGGGCAAGTCTGCCCCATCTTGCTATTCCTAGGTTCTTTTCTGCAGGGCTGCTTCCTGAGCACTTGCTTTGCATCTTGTACTTGCACACCTAGTTCAGTGCAATAGTTTCTCTTGCTGCTGGACTGCTGCCTGCTTGTTTTAAATACTATTTCTCCACTTCTCTTACTGAATCCTGCTTAGTAATCACTTAAGCCTCCCTACAACCTAATTACCTCTGTTTCTGGTCGTTCTTCTGACACAGCAATAGAAGACACCCGTTTTGATAGAGTGCCTAAAAGTCTGGACTTGGAAAATGTGCCTTAGGGGGAAATCTCCTGCAGAGCAGGGAGGTGAGGCAGCCCACACAGGGCTGTTACCAGGGCTGTGATCTCCTCCTCGCAGAGCATTTTGTGGATAGCAAGTGCTCTTTAAAGTTTCCTTATGATTTTAACGTAATGGTACCCGAGGGGAGGAGCGCTGCGCTCTCTCACTCCTCGCCTCGCAGCAGCGTTTCCCATCTCAGAAGTGCTTTTGTCGCCACCTCCTTGGCGTTGCTGTAAGCGAGAAGCCGGGGAGTGCAGCAGGACGCAGCCCGCTCTCAGGCATTAGTACTTAATGATTATCCAGGGTGAAAACAGTGAGCAGGAAAAGGTGCAGGGTGTTATTTCCTCTCTGGGAGCGCTTGTCATTGGCCTTTTGGCTCAGCCCGAGCGTGGTGTTGTTAGTTCAATCTCTGACACATCCTCTGTCAGCAGACCGCATGGTGCTTTTCCGAGGCATTTCACACTGGATATATTTCTCCTGCTTGTCGTGATCCTGCCCTATCACAATCCGTTTTTTAGCTGTCTCAGCCGATGTATAGGCTGGCAGGATAGAGAGCAGAAAAAAATGAAGTCCCCTTTCTCAGCAAAGATAAGCAACAAGGTGAGCGGGGAAGCGTTCCATCGAGCCAGTCGCTTCCCAGCAGGGCACAGACAGGCAGGGCATGGTATGAATAAAAACTGGGTGCCAGGGAGAGGCTGTCAGTGACATTTCTGCCTGTCACATGTGTGTAAAGGCATCAAGCGGCAGGTGGGTGGCTGTGACAGCCCAGAGAGACATCTCTATTAGCGTGCTCAGTGCTGTGCTGGTGTGAAGCTGCGGTGTGTTAAGGGCAGGCAGGCTGTTCCATTTAAGGTGGAAAATGATATATTCGGCAATCAGGGTAATTTGATTTGGCTGAGGTTCGTGGTGGTTTGGAATCTGATGTGAATCTTTCTACAACTGGATCGTGCCCCAGATTCCCAGTGCAGCAGCATATTGCATCTTCCTTTTGGGCTGCGTGGAGTAAATGAGCTTCTGAGCCTGATGATGTGGATTTGTACCCAGATGGGCAACTTCTCTCATCTTCTGATCAGAGCTGGATTTCTAGATTGCAAGAAAATATAGAAAGAGTGGTTTTCCTGTACCCTCTGACTTACAAAATCAGTCAGTGATTGCATCTAGTAGCATTTTTTCTCTCCCTAAAGAGATTCTACTACCCATCTTGGATTAGACCTGCACACATCTTTGATTAGACCTGCTTTCAAGAAGCAGCCTTAGCCAGTGCTGAGCTTGTGCTGGAGAGGTTTCCAGCAGTGGAATTTTTTGGTACTCAGTGTCAGGCTGCATTGGGTGCAGGTGAGGAAGGCCAGAGGCTGCAGGGAGGTGGCGGTGATGCTGGCTGCAGGGTGGCTGCACACAGACCTGTCCTGCGCAGGAGGTGGCTGCCTGCACAGTTATGGATGCTCTCAAATTCTGTGCCAATTTTTAATTGCATGAATTTACTTATATGGATTTTTTGGATCCAGAGGGCCCGTGGCATCACCACTTCTGCTAGGAGTGCAAAGCCCTGCTGCATCTGAAGCAGCAACAGAGCCCTAGGAGCTGAGCACAGGGAGAGGGGCAGCAACAGCCCTGCAGTTCTCTTCTGCCTGGGATCTCACATTTTCTTCTATACTGAAACATCTTCAGCAGGGGGCTGGCAGTCCTGCTATTCTCCTGAGCAGTTTTTATCCTGATGGTGAGGACCCTGCTGGAGAGCCAGATTCGGTCATGGACCATCCTCTAATGGTACAGCCATTGGTGCTCTGGTCACACTGCCATCGACATTTTCACCATGATCTGTGCTCTTCTTGGGTCTTTTAAAAGTGTTTTTTGTTTGTTTGTTTGCTTTTGTTTTTGTTCTGTTTTGTTTTGTTTTGTTTTGTTAATTGGGCCAGTTCTCCTGGGTTGAGGGTAGTTGGAAAGAGAGAGGTGAAAAGCTGGGGGCTGCCTGACATACAGTAGCACCAATTTCTGCTGTGCCATTGGGGATGAATACACTGAGTTTCAGGCAATTTTTGTAATTCCCTATCTACTCTAAAGTTTCACAAATCATTGAGAACATTGAGCCCCATGCCTTCTAACACAAGTGCAGTTTGGGGTTCTCAGTAAACTCCTCCCTACTCCCCACGGTGCTGTGCTCTGCTACCACTTGACCCCATTTCCCCGCAGCAATAAGGTCAGCACACGGAGCAGCACCGACTGCCTCCACAGCCCTCCCGCTGCACTGCTCCCTGGAGCTTTCACTGCTTATTCCTTCCATTTTTCCACTTTGCACTGTTTAAAAACAAGCAAGCAAGAGCTCCCTGGAGCCAACCGTTCATTTGCTGGCAAGGACTGCCAGTTAATCAATTAAAGCTCTGCAAATGTTTTTGCAGCAGGGTGGATGATTAAGATGCTTTTTTCCCTAATGCATGCCTGTGGGAGGCTTGCCTGCACGGGAGGGACAGGTGTGTTGGCCTCTGCCTCAGCTCGTGTGGTTCTGTGGGACCTTCTTCAACCCCTGGGCACCGTGTTAGGGAGGTACTTCTTGCAGTGCTTCTGGGCTGTTCCAAGCTTGTGCCCTGCAGCGTTTCTGTCTTGCACAGCTGAGTTTCAAATCTGAGCTGAAATCAGAGGTCTGTGGGGGAGTCAGATGTTATCACAGGAGAGAGTCTAAGGATGGGGGAGCCCTGAAGATGGGGTCCTCACTGTGTCACTGCATGTTGGAAACAGGCTGACACTGGGGATTTCCAGGAAAAGCAACAGACAAGGTACTGATGAGAGCAGCCCTAAAAGAGCATCCGAAGTGTGCTTTGTGTTGGGGTTTTTGCCCTCCCACTGGCCTGCTATCAGAGCAAACCTCAGCTGCAGGCAGTCCAATGTCACTTCAATTTCCATCTGCAATCTGCATTTCCAGGCAGGAATTTGGTTTGTTTCAGAGCCCGAAGCTGGGCAATCAGTGACTACAAAACCATTCCCACGCACAGCTGACGGAAGGGTGCACCTTGCTGCTGTGCCTGTGTGCTGCAGGGGTGTGCGGTGCCCTCTTCAGCTCCAGGTGTCACTTCAGGGATTACAACAGATTCGTGGAAAAATCTTTCATGACAGTAGTGTGCCATGAACTTTAGTGCAGCGTGTAAAATGAAAACTGCATTCGTACCTGCAGCGATGGAAGTGATGTGTCCAGCCCCTGAGCTGCCACTGGTTAAAATCTGCCAGGCCAGAAGAAGTCTCTGAACTGTCACCATTTACAGAGCTGTGATTTAATACAAAGTCTGTTAGCGCTGTTTAAAGGGCTGAGAATGATCAGAGGTGAGTGACCTGGAAGAAAATTTTCTTAGGGGCAGATCCTTGTACCCCAGGCATGCTCCGAGCAGAGGACCTGCACAGCTCCCTGCCACAGCTGCCGCAAGGTGAAATCCCTGAAAGCAAATAAATCAGGACAATCAATGATTTAAAATATGTTTTTACTCTTTCAATACTCGGGTTTCACGCTACTCTTAGTCCGTAAAACAAACGGGCACCGCAGCAGCTGGGGGCAGAGCCCTGCCTAGGCAGGCAGCTACCACCAGAGAGCAACCTTGTATACTTTTTCTGTGGAAATAGCACTGAGCTGGGAAGTGACACATCTTTCACGAGTCTGTCTCTTTTCAACTGCTCTCCAGTCAGCTAAAGATACAATAATTGAAACTTGTCCATCAATCATGTTAGCAGACAAAACAACATTGTTTCCCTTTTCTTTTTCTCCAAAGTGCTGTAGCCTGATCAGCTTAACAAGGGGAACAAAGGTGCTAAGTCAAAAATCCCACTTAAATGTTTTCAGGTGTAAAAGCACATCAGCTTTGGGGAGGGGAGGTACGAAATTCATTGTTTAGAAGCATTCTAGAGGAATGCTCAAAAGTCAAAAAGAATGCCAGTACGTGAGCACCAGAAGTATTTGGGATGAGTAAAAAAAATGCCAAGACATTTACATAATGTCTGCACATCTGTAGCCCTCTCATCCCAAGCAGCTGATGTATGCGACCAGCGAAAGATACCAAGGGATTTAGCAGTGACTCCTGTTTGTGCTTTCTTGCTAAACGCTGGGTTTGTGCTTTGTCATTCACTGTGAATGCCGTGGCAGGAGGGCAGGATGGTCTGTGCTTTGCAGCACCAGGGCTTTTTTTTTTTTTTTTTCCTGAGCAGGTTTTCTCTTTTGCCACCCTCCAGGCCCCCAGAGGTGCGGAGTTTCCTCTGAGCTCCTCTCCAGTTCCTGAGGTCACTTTGCCATTCTCTTAAACACATTTTTCTCCAGAAATTCCAGCCTGAGCCATGACACATGCCGGTGTACGTGACTGAAACCCAGGGCAGAACGGCCTGGGTTCTTTCTTCTGTGTTCTTGTTCTGCTTGTTTTTGCAGTAGTGCTGCATTGGGTTTGAATTTTTGTGTATACATTTAGACAAACTGATGTAGCAGGTGATGCTGGAACAGGTGTGAGGTTACCCGGTGGAATTGCAGAAGAAAAATCCCTCTATTCAAATCTTATCCCTTTCCGTGTCAGTCAGGGAAAACTGCCTATAATAAACTAAATAAGCAGTGGGAGGCACCAGCTAGTTTATAACAGCTTAAGCAACAGGGGACCATCACGCCCTGAGTCACAGCAGCGCTTCTGCTTCCCACCCTGCCATTAACGCTCCCGTTTGAAACAACACTAACCTGTGGTTTTAGTGAGGCTTTAAATTAGTGGTCTGATCGTTGCTGTGTGTCTCTCTCCGTGTAGTCTGCTGGGATACCAGAGCTGTTATGGCTCATAGATGCTGTCTCCAGGCTGCCTTCTGCTTTCAGCTCTAGCTGGTTATAGTTCAGTTAACTAAAACATGGTCATTACCTTAAGTGTGGTGTTGATGTCCTCGGCACATCTCGGTGTCTGTGATGCTTGCTACAGCCTCCAGATGTTGTTCAGCTTCATCTGGGACTTTGTTGAATACCTGGTGGGCTGCGAGGGGGTTTTTGAGCCGCTCTTTCTCATGTGTGAAACACTCAAGTTAGTGCTAGGCTGAACGTGGAGTTTTCCTTCAGCTAAAAATGCTTGACCTGTAAGACACAGGTTCATCCAGCATGGACCAAGAACATTTCCTGAGCTTCTTGTACTGCATGGTTCTGGTCAGATGGCAAGAAGATTCAACCTGTGGTTGTTACATTTCAGTTTTGTTTTCCTTACAGAAGTTTTAGTTTTAGATTATTTTCAGAGTTCATTTCAATCCTGTTTTGCAAGAAACTCATGAGGCTGTTATTGCTTAGTGGCTTCTGATCTGCTTGTTAACATAAAATGATAAGCAAGGTTCATGGACGCTGCCTACACTGGAGAAATGGAACAAGAAGGCATTTCTGAGCGCTGCAGGTTTTTTCAGCTTTTTTGTTCAGAGATGGGGAAAACAACCTGTTAAACTCCATCCCCACAAAGAGAGCTGCAGATCTGAGGCCATTGAAAAGAATCATCTCTCCAGATGTAGGTTGGCATGTGGGTTCACCATCACAAATATGACTTATGATTCATCCCCAGCATACTGGTGATGGGGGGAGAGAGTCTATATTAGGACACACGCTGAATGGCGAGGGACAGCTCACAACTTGAAGAATGCAGAGAATGAGGTCATGCAAGACAAAATGTTTCAGAATTGCCAGGCACACATTCATTTGCTGGAAGAGAAGGAATTTCAAGTGGTTTTCATAAGGGACAATATGAATTTACCAGCAAATAGGCATCTTTATGGTTGTTTTTACTTGGAGCAGCATCCTGCCAGGCCATCGGGTGCCTCCAGAGCTCACTGCTGCTTGTGCAGCCTTGGGGTGCTCAGAGGCATCGGAATGAAAAAAGCTGGTACTGCCCAAGAGATGCCTGATGACAGGTGCATGGTGATTTTCAGGAAATGAGTACGGAGTTACAAGGTTCTTTAAAAACTGGTTATGATGTAAATGTTAACCCTTGTGAGTCAAGGAGTGCAACATCCTCTAATTATTTTCGTTGTAGGAAGATTAATTTCTGATGTTTTTGCTATAACTTTAATCTAGAAGACTGTTGCACAGGAGTGTTGTTTCAGAGCCAGGTTACAGGGTGAGGAGAACCACTGGCTTGATCATCTTGGCATTTCCAGGAGTGCAGCATTTGTGCGCTCACGATCAGCAGAGATGATGAATGTACTGTCCTTCACCGTTTGCTTGAACTGACAGTCTGAAGGCATTTTTCCCTTTTGAATCTCATGAAAGATAAAAACCCACAGAGAGCCGTGCCTTGTTTTGAAGCTCTGTCTTCAGAGGACCATCTTAGGCCAGTATCTGGGGCAAGTGAAGTTGGCCAGCTGGGACTGGTGTCACCCACGCGAAGAGCCAACTGGAGTGAAAAGAGGAAACATTGCAAGGGAAGAGCCTGGGGTATCTCCACTGGGAAAAAGCAATGCAGACACTTGTGTTGCAGGTGACGGAAAGCATGTGCCTCCTTGTGTCTCTCCCGGGTCCTCCCAGGCTCTGGGCAGTTCCCAGCTGTGGCAGCTCCATGCTGCCCTAGGACTCTGCAGCTCAGATCTCCCCTGCTCCAAACCAGAGGAATTTCCAGTGGTTATGCAAATGCTCATGCAAAGCAGAGAGTTAAACCCAAACTTCCATCTGTTCATAACAAGACATCTTCACTGGCTGAATTTGATTAATTTAGTGATTACTATCAGGAGAGAACAGGCTCTCCAAGCCCTCCAGCTGTTCCAGCATGGAAAGCCTCTTGCCTCCCTGTAGAGGGTTGCAATCATTTCCTCTGTGTCTTTTATCTAATTTTGTTACAATAATTCAGCTAGTCTGCTCTAGCCAGCTGTTCTTCGGGCCTCCTGGCCTGCATTGCCTATCCAAGGCTGCTGGTGATGATGTTGAATCAATCTTTCCAACAATCTTTCATCTGCCCTCAGCACTTGGAGTTGTTCCAGCTCTTCTCAATACACAGCTGATAATTTAACAGCCCCCCTAGTGATTCACCAGCCTCTGAAACCTCCCGACTGTGCTCCAGTTTTGTGCTTCCCAGCCTGGCAATGGTCACTGATAATATTATACAAGCATTCAAAATCCCCTTGACCCCATAGATCGTATCTCTTCTCTTTGCTGCGTGTCAAACCCCTGGATGGTCTCTGCACTCCTGATCCATATACTTCTCCCCTGTTTTCTGCTCACCAAGTCCTACCGTGCATATTCCCTTTTTCCTTCTTCTCTGGATTTGGACTGTGCTTCACAGAGGCACTTGGCAGCCGTCAAAGCATGGAAGCTCCGGCTTTGCTCTCTTTTTTTTTTTTTTATTGCCAGATATACAGCTCCTGTGCTCTCTGAGCCTGAATATTCCCTTCTAGTTGATCGGAAAAATCTGGTTACAGCTTTCTGGATGCTGTACTGTCCGTTAAATCCTCCTAGAGATGCTGAGGCATTGGTCTACACTGTAATCACTGAAGGATTACAACCGGTGTCATTTCACATTAGTGGGATTATTAAGTAAAATTGGCTTACAGGCTCCAGCGTGCTGGCAGCTTACCCCAGCTGAACAATAGCTGCTGTCCCTTCTGCGTGCTGCCCCTGCGCTACCTCCCTGCCAGCCTCCCCATTGATTTTAAATTTTACTATTGACTTTTAAAGCACTCAGGGGCTTGGGGTTTTCCTGTGTCATTGATTTATTGCTTCCCTGGGTGCTGGGACAAGCTTCAAGATCTTCATCCATCAGCCCGCTGTCATTGTCGGGGTTTTGCCCTCGGATTTCAGCAATGACATGCTCTGGATCCAGCACTAGTGGTGCTCGCTCAAAATTTGAAGCCCATTTGTTCATGACAAGCCAGTTGTTATAAACTGTCCTTAATGCACAGCAGGCAGAGGTGCCTGCAGCATCGCTTCAGCTCCCCACGGCACCGGGGGCACACAGAGGTGCAGAACAGGTTATGGGAAGATGCTGCCCAGCGAGTCCCATGGCACTTGTACATCCTGATGCACCCTCCGTGCACAAGAAGTGTTGGCTCCTTGTCTGAGTGCATGCGTTATCTAATACACCTCAACTCCCATTTGAATTTTAAAAAGAAAGCTAATGAAGGCTGTTGCATCATGGCAATAATGATGCTAATTGATCGCCAGCATGGCAATATTTTGGGGTTGTTTCTGGAAGGCGCCTCAGTGAATTCTTAATTGAGTGCGTGAAGGGATCCCCTTAACCCAATCCATCTTGAGGTTCCATCTTCACCATTAGCACAAACAGTGCTAGGCTGAGGTGTAGCTCATTTTTACCCTGACTTGCTGCCTTTGTAGCTGTGACTCTCTGCCTGTGTTCCTGGCTGCACTCCGAGGCAGATGCTGTGCCCATGCGAGACCCGACTTGGGGTCGTTCCTCCCAGGAGGCTGAGGCAGAAACATGTAAGAGTTGTAACTCCTGGTTCTGAAAATCAGAAAACACAGTTAAAATTAATACACAGCATGAGGTGGGATGACTCAGGTCTTGCCCTAGTAATTTAATTTAGGACTGTAACTTTGAGAAGTATTTTGTTTTGTGTTTGTGTAAGCAGCCAGCGTGAGGATTGCCACAAGCACGTGGCTGTGCGAGGTCAGAGCTGCAGGAGCCTCCTTGTCTGTGCTGGGGAGCTTTGCTGGGCTGCCTTACACCACTTGAGCCTCCTGGGTATGGAGGTGGCTCCGCACAGTGCCAGCGCATTTCTTGGAGACCAGGGTGGGGATAGCAGCGTGTCCCACAGCCTCGAGGCTGCAGTGGAGGTGGTAAACACAGGGGAAGGCAGGGGGATGTGAGAGGGGACAGGGGTGCACAGGGTCGTGCTCCCAGCTTCCTGGGCCAGGGCTCTGTGGGGAAGTTTTGGGTCTGTTCCTGCTATGGTGTCCCTTTGGTGTAAGTAGGGTGAAGTGATGCATTTTCCTGATCGATCTCTTCCAGCAACACTACAAAAAAAATAGTAGTTATTGCAGTCCAAGGGATAAGAGTATCGCAAGACTTCGTGTCTTGGTATTTCTCGTCAGTCCATTGAGAAAGTCCCAGGAAAGTCCTGAATTTCATCATGGGGATAACTGCTGTGTTTTCCTTTCCTTTTCCTGGCTCTCTCTTACCCTTCCTGCTTCTGCCCAGACCTGGGGTGCTGTGATGTGAGGAAGTCCCTTCCCTGCTTTGCCCTCTGCCAACTTGTGATGTGTCTTGTGGATCTGAGGAGTGGTACTGGTGTTTGGGGCCATCCCTTGCCCTGATGAACACGTGGTTGTGCTCCACAAAGCGCTTAGTGCACGTCGCTGCAGCAAGGCCACATCTTGCTTGCCCATACGCAGAGAGTGGAATAAGTGAATGAATAAATCATTGGCATTGTAGTGCTGCAGACAACTGGAAACATGATACAGCTACTGAAGGCTGGATCTGTGCTTCCCAGCAGTGTTTGATGTGGGCCACAGAAACTCTCCCCCAAGGGACTTCTGGTCCCTGGGGACCTGGTTTACGCCAGGGCTGGAGATCAAAAGCCAGGAAGTGGTGTTGCACAGCTATGACAACTGCTGTCCAAACTGCACTCAGCTCCAGGTCCAGTGAGACAATGCTACAACGCAGCCATTGGCAGGCCAGGAATTAAATGATTTGTGTTGGCTGGCTTAGAGAGGGGATTCACTGTTTTCATCACATGCCAGTGCTGGTTCAGCTGCATATGGAGGAAAAGAAGGGGCTTTCTAGGGCTTTACAAATTGGCTGCCCACCAGAGCCTGGGTCCTGCTAGATGTAGCTTTTGTCCTTACAAAATTCATCTTCCAGTTGTGGAAATGAGCAGGGCTGGCTTCCCGTCACGCAGCCCGGGGTTGCTGTAACCACTGATGAGAGCTCCGGATAATCCGACCTGTGAAAAACCATTGCATAAAGCACCACAGTCCAGACGTGTTGCTAATAGATTCCTATGATGGCTTTTAAACATTTACTTATGCCAACCATTAAACACATTCCAGCCCTGGCCAGGACAGGGTGAACCTGTTTCATTGCAGACAGGAGCATCTGTTACTTGCAGTTGAACCAGACAAGGGGCAGTCCTTAGCTCTCAGGCAGCCACAAAGTGGGAGCCCACATGGTGTTCCTGCACTCAGGAGCCCACCTTGGCACACTTTTCAAGGACTCTCTTCCCTGGGCACCTCAGCCTGGGAGAACTGTGCGAGATTTCTTCCAATTTGAAAATGTGTATTCCTGCGTAGTCTGGTTTGTGCCCTCAGGGAAACAACATCTCATCTGTAGATCACTGCATATTATTCTATGGCTTCTGTAAATATGAATTTAAATAGTCTATTATCTCAAAGCACTGTTAATGTTATTATTCCCTCTTGTTAGGTGCATGCTATGTACAAAATATGCTCCAAATTCATTACCTTCCATTTTATGTTGCATAAATTTGTAGTCTGCCCTTTCTAAAGAGATGAAACCTGACTGTAAAATTTATTGAACAATTGCTCCAAAGTAGCTTAATTAGTTACTTGCAAGGATTTTGCAAACCTCTGAGATGGCTTGAAATTCTTGAGTCACTTTATTATAAGATTTGAGGTTAATATTTCAGATTAATAATACATATGAACATTTATTAAACTCTAGGAAAAAAAAAGAAGCTTATTGTATCAATAACAGCCTCAAGGAAGAGAAGCTTGTAACTGGCTCAGGCTCCACTCTCCTTTCCTTTGTCATGGTGTCTGAAGCTGGGCGAAGGCTGAGTTCCCTGCAGTAGGACAGACTTCCTTGCACAGACTGCACTGCTGCTCCTGGGTTTGCTCCTTGGGACAAGCAGATGGCAGCCTTTAAACTGGGTTGCCCTGCTCAGGATGTGGGGAAGGGGCTTGATTTTTGGAAAGGCAACTGCTTTGTGCCTTTGAAAATGTAAACTCCTACAGAAGTGTTCAAGATGGACACTAAGCTCTCATACAACAGCTTTTGCCAAAAAAAAACCATCAAGCATCATTTGACATGTTTTGCAGCAATGATGATCTGAGCAGTCTGGTTCATGGTAGCTCTGCTGTGCTGTGCTAGTCCATGAGGCTGGTTCAGCACAGACCTTAGTTTCTTCCACCACTTGCTGTGTTATAACGAAGAAGAAGCGCAGGCTTTTCCCTAAAGACATCTCAAGGTTCCCAGGAGTGACAAATGCAAATGCACTCGGAGAGCCAAGTTCGTGTGTAAAGGCTGTGTACAACTCACCAAATTAGAGCTTGTGAGATGCAGCAGACTGGTGCCGGATCTCTCCATGGGAATGAATTTCCTTCAAAGGACTTTCACGTGGTGTGCAAACTGGAAACAGACGTGCTCGTGATGCTGTGGTGGGCCTGCAGTGGAGCAGTGGCGATGAAAGTCCCTGTCTGAGGGCTGGGAAGGGTTGCGGGAGAAGCAGGGGATGGCTGCATGGCAGACATTTTGTCCAACTTCATTTTTGCTGTTTCTTGATGCACAGCCCTTCCAGCCCTGTGCGTTAAGACTCAGCCTGTCCTTCTTCTTGAGCTGTCTCCCACACAGCCCTTGGAGGCCCTTGTGGAAACCTCTGAGGGTTTTCACCGAGTGATGTGGAGGCTGTGACCTGCTGAGCCAGAGGTTTAGGAGAAGCCATGGATGAATCTTGGGGCAGGTAACACCCTGCGAAGGTGTGGAGAACAGCAACCTTCAGCTCTGTCTATTCAGCCAGCAAAGCAGCTTCTAACTGGTGAATGAGCCTCTAACTGAATGAAGGAGGTGTGGGTCCCGCTGAAGACAGTGCCAGGCTTCTCTTTTTAGTACGATTGGGTCAAGATCTCCCTTCTTACGTCTGTGATCAAATTTGTTCTACAGCTTCGGGACATTGCGTCCTTTAATTGTGTTTGACTGCAGTGTCTGTCGACTTGGCTATGTTGGTTGCCTAATATTTAGATTCTAAATGTTTAGAACAGAGTAAAATTACCATAGCATGGTTCTCTATGTCTAGCAACCCATGTCAGTTCTTTTGTGTTGCAGAAGAGGGATCAAAAAGCTCAGCCAGCGAGGGGAGGGCGGCATCAGTAACTTCTGCAGTGTAGCTGGCTAACACAGGCACGTGGCTTGGGAAAATGGGGTGTCACAGCAGTGTTTCCTGATATTGGAGACTTCATCCAAGGCATAAAACTCTTGATCGTCCACACGCTGCTGCCTGGCACATCTCTTGCCCAGCTGTGACAAGCCCAAAGATCAAATCTGGCTTAGGTCAAAGGCTCTGTGCATGAAGGGCTTACCTCTGCTCCTGCCCCTTCACTGTCACCAAGACTAACATCCTCTTGCAGCCATTCAAATCAACCTAATTGCGGGCAACATAAAATGGTGCTTTAAATAAATCTCATTTGCATACGGAGAAAAACTTCTCAGCTTACTGAATATGGAAATTACCAGCAGAAAATTATTTATCGTCTCGGATCAAAATATCAGAGGTTGCCTGGTGCCTTTGGGAAAATCAATTGTGATACAGCAATATTTCTCACTTCCCCATATATAATGTGATCTGCCAAATTTAATCCAATTTTGCATTTGATGGTCCCCAGTAGGATGAAAAGGTGAAGCTAATGTCATATAAACAATGCCAAGCATCATCCCCCATGAAATTTTGTGTGACAGTTGAAAGGTACCGAATTATCCCAAAATAGTCTGGGGACTTCACAATTCAGGCAAGCTGGCAGTTTACAACAATGCAAAAATTTTGCTCTTCATTTTGCTTCAGTTCCCTCCTTTTTAATTGTAAATTGAATATCATTATTTCAAGCTAGCGGGTGGGGGGATGAAGATTTACGTGTCTTGCCCTGCACTATCCTCAGTGAGGAAATGCTGTGTAGTGAGAATACGGGGGAAGAAGCAGGGATTTGCTAAGGCCAAATCCTTCTGTCCTCACCCACTGTTGATCAGCTGAATGTCTCATCTGCTGCCATCACTTTTGGTGCAAAATGAGCGTAAAGGTAAAGTTTTGTTACAGACATGAGTAATGTCTGTAATGAGTAATGAGGTTTCCACAACCCTAAGAGGGGGTGAAACTGGTGAGCTTCTGAACCTGCAACGTGCTGGATGGCAGCTGTTCACTGCCAGATTACTGGCATTCAGCTTGGGAGCTGCCAACAAGCTGATGGAAGAGTTTCCTGTGGATTCGTTGTCCTGGAAAATATTGTGAGTTTACCTTGAAAGCAGTCCTGTGCTCTTAGCTCCTTTGCAAACTGTTCATTGACTATACTCCTGCATTTGTTCTTTCTTTGCTTTGTTTCACAGTTAAGAAGTACTTTTTCTAGCCTTTCACAGCTGACAAAGAGCTAGAGGCAGGAACAAGTGCTTGGCCACCCCACCCTGTCCCTCCTGAGCACCCATGGTGCCCATGGGGTCCCTCCTGTGGCACCTTGGCCAGGCTCTGCAAGGACAGCAGGAGCTGCAGCTATAAGTGCAGGAGCCCCCTGCCTCAGCTGTAGCACAGGGTTTGTTTGCTTGCAGGACTTCCTTGTAACTGGAAGGTGAGAGCAGTGGGCCCTGGAGTAGGGAGCACTCTGTAAAGCTGTTGGTCTTTGTTTGTAGCCTTGCTCAAACAGCCACAAAGGGAGAGCAATAGTCTCTCCTCTCTGATGAAACTGTCACTCTCTGCGTGCATGCAAGCTGCAGCACCGCTATAGCAGGAGCAGGGATGTCCCCAGCGTGGGAGCAGCCTCTCCCTCAGCCCCCAGGCTGGGAACTAGCGGCACGTGAAGCTGTATTTTCCCCAAACCAAGTACATGTTCATCATTTTAAACATCATTCTCCTTCACTCTGCTTGTTCCTCTTCTTCTGCTCTCAGGAGATGACTCCCACCTTGGGCTTAGAGATCTGGTGAAAAAGAGGAATTGTTAGTCACAGTCCAAATGCCCACCCTTTTTTTTTCATGGCTGTCCTACTTTTTGATAGCACAAAAGACCCCTCCAGTAGTGCCCTGGGAAGAGGTTTGGTTTGGTTTCCTCCAGGAGGGATGGGATGCCCGGTCCCCATTCCCTGGCATGTGAGAGGACGTGGCTGAGACCAAGGAGGATTCATCATGTTGGGATTTGTGCAGAAGAGTCACACCTCTGGCTGTGCCACCTTCAACCAACTTTCATTCGTCACTTTTGGCTGGCCCCAGAGCCCAGTTAAATAGCTTTTCCATGAGCTGTAATGGGCGCATGGGTTAGCCACGTGCTTGCAGCAGGGCTACAGGCAGGGAAGGCTCTGTCGCCTCGTGCTGCGCTGTCCATGATTGGGACACCTTGGAGAAGTCTGGGGACCCTGCCCTGACACAGGTGGTGGGCACTGACCCTGCGCAAGGGTCTTGCCCAGGAGTGGGCAGGGGCAGGAGCTGCTGCGAGGATCCCCCAAAGACAAAGCATGATCTCCACCGTGAAAATCAGACGGAAAATCCTAAAGGCAAAGTTAGCATTAGACAATTATGAGACATCTTCAGCTAAGCAAGCCAACTATCTGTTCAGATGCTGATCTCTCGTGTTTGCAATGGGAAATGGGAATTGCTGCATTATACAGCATATAAGAAGAGAAAGGCATATTACCGTTTTAACCCAACCTTTCCAAACAAATCTGTATTCACACTGTATCATAACAGAGGGATGAAGGAAGCAGACAGAAATTTATCTTCTCCAGAGAGTGATGCATCAGTGCCTGGTTCACAGGAACATTTTTCAGACATCTCAAGAGCACCATGCACAAAAATATACATACCATGAATCTCCTGAGCAGACAAGGGCTAGCTGGGATGACGACAGCGGTAGGAAGAGCACAGACCAATAGCAGAAGCCTGGCAGGAGAAATCAGGATTATTCTACTGGAAGCCGGTGAAAACAGATAGCAGAAAGTTTTTCCATTTATTAGGCAAATGATTTGTACTTCCTTCACCGCCTGTCCGCAGCATGCCTTTCATTTAGAGCTCAGCTTGCAGGGTGCCTGGAGACTTCCCTCGACACCCACAGAAATCCAGCCTCAGCACGCACCTTGCTCCTCCTGGCTTTGAGGCATCTGGCTTTGGTCTCTGGATGAAATTGGAGCCAGTGGGAACTTCTGGAGGAAAGTATCACTGTCAGGCAGAGGCCAGCTGAGGTCTCAGCATTTTGCAAGAAGAACATTTCTGGGCAGGACTCACTCCGTGCAGCCTGATTTCCCCAGCAGTGGGGTTGTTGGGCCAGCAGAGCAGGGGCTGTTTTCCTGCCTGAGGAGCCAGCCCAGGGTATCTCTGGGGTTAGCCTGTGGTGGAGGAGAAGACCCCAATGTACATCATGTCCCTCACTACCTTAAGGGCAGTGTCCCAGATCGGTGCCTGATTGCCACCATGTGCTGCCTGCTCATCAGAGCAGCCGTGTCTGTAGGCTGTAGAAAAAAAAAAAATGTTTTTTGTAGAACAGCAGTGAGTCTGCAGAAGGAGTGGCCTGGGCTGGAAGATCAAAACTCAGAGCAAGGGGAGAGTTTTCAGCCTCTTCTGGATCAGCCAGAGGCTTGTATCTCCTCTTGGCATGAACCCTGGGAGGCCAGACCTTGCTCTGGTGTGGGAGATGCTTCTTTCCCACATCTCCTTGGCAATTTGGGCTCTGTTGGCTGCTGCAGCATGAATAGAGGCACGGTTTGAGTCAGCTGGAGCATGCTGAGGCTCTGCAGGCTCATCTGATCAGCAGCAGCTCAACAGGGATCCTATGATAACAAGGATGCTGAGATTTGTTGCTCCTGCTGCTCCGTGTCAGCGTATTATTCATGCCTTGAGGACAGTGTTTGATCAGTGAGAGAATTCCAGAAATAGCATCTTGTACTCAACTGGTGATGTAATTAGTAACATAATTACAAATCACCTAATGCTGGAAGTATATTTTGGCTAATAACTATCCTTGCCAGAAAAATGCATTTCGGTGCTGGCTCTGGTCAACGAACCGGACTGCAAGTGTTACTGTAAGGACCCATGGCAGAGGTGTGACTGCTTTCCTGGATGTGTTGGGGGCAGAAGAGGAGGAAGCAAGGACCTTGGTACTCTAGGTTGTGCCTGAAGTGGTGCTTAGACCTTTTTCAGGTGGGAGATATATGCTCATAGGGGAGCCCACTGAAGTTAATGGATCTGGCCGTGTGTTTCTCATTGTGGGGCTGAGATCTTGGTTTAAAACTGATGTGAGGAACACTCCTGCTTCATGTAGCTCTAAGAAAGAAAATATTTTTAGCCTTATGAGGGGAGATTATATGAGTAAATATGGCACTTCTTTGCATAATTATTAAATTATCATTATCTATAATTTTCAGCTTCTAAATAGCTTACTTGGTGTCTTTTTAAAGCAAACATTTGTTGTAACTTACTCCAGAGTTCCCAGCACATGATTTTAGATTTCCATAGCTTCATATTCTTCCACCAGTCAGCTGAATAATTAAATAGTTAGGCTGGAGATCTTATTATCCAGAAAATCTGCAAGTGAGCATTTGTTGCACAGAAAATAGACATATTTCTTTTCTGGATGCATTTGGACACAGAAGGGATGTGAATCTCTAGTGATTTCTTTTATAGAAGCTTTTCGAGTGTTAAGTGATATTAAATTAAGTGAAATGAAACCCTTGGTGCCTAAATATTCCACATCCCTGTACAAATGGCTGCTGCTGTTATGATGGCTATAGGTTGCAGGCTTGCCCCTGCATTTTCAGCACGGTGAGTGAGGTTTAAGCCCTGGGACACCTATAAAGGGTGACGAGTGTCAGAGTGCCCATGTACTTCTTTTCCATCTGCGCAAGGTAAAATGCAGGCAAAGAGCCTTTTCATTTCTTTGTCTCTGCAAAATGCCTCACAGCTTGTTTTCTTCTGGCCTATCTGGAGCTCTGTGCTGTTGACACTGTAGAATAATTATTCTTTCAGAAATGATTTGTGTTACAGGGCCTGGCACCATGTCTGCAATAATCCAGCGAGTAACACTCTGCACTGGGGGCTGATTGCCCAGAATGGGTTTGACACAGCCCTGTTGCCTTTGGCTTCGGAGCTGGACGTGCACTGATAGCTGGGCAGGGAATAAATGCTGCCCGCTCAGGGGTGGATGTGAGGAGCTGACCTCACCCACGCTTTGCCCAAAGGTGTGGCATACGTTGAACAGCAAAGCTCCAGCCCACCTCTCTGCCACTCAGAACTCAGTGCCACATGCCTGCTTTGAACCATCAGCACTTCTGTGCTGCAGGAACCTGCCTTGATCTGAGGAGAAGGATGGCATCTACTCAGCTGGGTGCTCAAAAATCTCCCCCATGGATGTGTGGGGAGATGAGAACATTCATGTAGAGCTAGGGCCACCTGCAGCAAGTTTGGAGCTGTTTTTGCTGTCACTTGGGTTAAATCCCTCAAGAAAAGAGGCTGATCCAGGACATGGCTGCAGGTCACCGTGCCCACCTGGCACGGCAAGGGCAGTGTCGTGTTGCATGGGGAGGTCTGCAAGAGCCAGAACTCACTGCTTTGCGTGCAGGAGAGGCCTTTAACTGGCCCTCAAACCCCAAACACTGCATTAACAGGGCTCTATGGAGGCAGCAGGGAAGAAAATGAGGTTATTTTGCAAAGCTGATTGAGTTTGTCTTGATTTTAAATAACATGCTGCGTGGCAATCTCCTCAGGCTTGATCCACAGCATGTTAGAGTCACTGAAAGACTTCTGCAGAGGTCAGCAGGCTTTGGGTCAGGCGCTTAAGGTGATAATGGTGAGTTTGTTGCTCAGTGTAGTCCCTCAGTCCCTGGTTGTCAAAAAAAACCAAAACACTGCATTGACCCTCTCTGGTTTGAGGCAGGTTTGCTTGCAGACAGAAGAGGGCACGGCCTGGGACCTGCGGGAGCACCCCCTGCACGCCTTGCTGGCTCCCGGTTCCTCTGCATCTCCCCTTGTGTGCATGGGTTGGTGCTCCTGCCGTCGACCCAGCCATTAAGCACGGTCCACCTGCTGTAAAAGCAGAGCTTTCTGCCTCTGTTCACATGTATGAGTGCCTGGAGATCTCTTGCGTATACATGCTTCAAGGTTTGGTGGTTTCCAGGCCTCCTACTTCACTCTGATTTCTGTGTTCTGTGGTTTGGGGACGCCCTGCCTTGACCATCCTGCTTTAGAAGAGACGTAGGAGAAAATCTGCTTCTTAGACAGAAGCCACTGGCCTGTTGTTTCTTCCTATGAACAGCAGCCACCAAGGTCTAACATCATTTGTTATCACTGCTGTTATCACCAGCTTGGCAGCAAGTGGTGGGTCCGGCTTTGACCCCATGCTTTTGCCACAGCACCTACCAGCACACTGTGTTTTGCTTGAAATTACTGTGGTTTGTGTAGAGAACACAGGCTGCGCGGATATTTTTAGGGTGATAAAATTACAGAGATGGTCTGGGACAATGAACTGAATCAAAGGAGTGGCTTTCGGCTCCTGTCCCCTCGCAAGCATCTCGTGCTTTATTTATAGCTGCACGTATGTGTGTGCATCGCTACGTGCTCACCTCTTTCCCCAGATCAGATGAAATCTGCCTGGCACAGATGATATCCAGTCTATGTTTCCTTATTCATCAAAGGACCATTGCATCAAGCTTCATGTCTAAGCCATACCTAGAAATGCGTGAAGTGGAGCTTTTTGAGCTGAATTAAGATCAAATGAGTAGGCGGTGCAGCTCCCAGCCTTTGATGTAGAGGAACCAGGAAAGCTCCATGGTGAGGAGCAAGGAGCCGCCCTCTCCTTCCCAGCACAGCTCCCTATTCTTCCTACAAATTGCTTCAACAGCTAATGGGTTCAAAAGGTGCTCTCATGAGTGCTCACCCGCTTTCTGCTCCTTCAGAGCCGTCCATTCGATGTGTAACAAAGATCTTTGTGCTCTACCTCTGTAATGTTGCTAAAGGAGTTGTAATAATAGTTAATAACACGACAACCAGCTGTGTCGTGTGACCACTGCTAAGGCTGGCCAGGGAGAAAATTATATTCGGATTTTGGCCCCCGTGCTCTAATCAGGTTTCCAACGAGCTTTTCACTTGTGTAAATACCTGTGAGACTTTGCCTAAAGTGATTGTTTCTGTTAGTCATTAGGATGCATTGCAGTCAGTGATTGATCTCTACTGTGAGCTGTGTGGCTGGGAAAACTGGCTGAGCTGTAAATACCCGGAGCACAGTGGTCAGCAACGAGCACTGCAGGGCTCAGGGCTGCCAGTAA
Organism: Alectura lathami; assembly: GCA_013399715.1. NCBI lineage: Eukaryota > Metazoa > Chordata > Aves > Galliformes > Megapodiidae > Alectura > Alectura lathami. The sequence continues at coordinate 69,363 of VXAV01007821.1, read as the reverse complement.
CATTTTGGTGTGTTTTAGACAGAATTGGGAAAAGGAAGGAGAAGACCAGATTGGTGGAGATGGAGGGGAACAGCAACAAAAGATCCTCCACAATGTGCTCTGACCTGCAAAAAGGACTTTTTATCTGTCTTCCCTTCCTGGAAGGGGTGTTCTTGACCATCTCAGAGGTCCTGAAAGCCTCTGCCTTCCTGCCCATCTAGCAGAGGCTGCTTCGCCTGTCTCTTCACCTCTCTCCTCATCCTGCAGAGCAAACAGTACTGGGTAAAGGCTAGCAGAGAGGCGAGGCAGCCCTATTCATATGCTGTTTCTCTGTCTCAGTTGCCCAGAGCACTGTGCAATTATAGAACTCAGACACTTAAAATAACATCTGGGAAAGGAAACAAAACAAAGTGTAACTTACATTTTGCAACCACCTCCCCAGAAAAGGAAGATTAACAGGTAACGACTTGCCTAAAGAAATCCATCTGTTTAGTTGCTTTGAGACCTCGGAAAGGCAAATGCTCTGAGATGACCTCCTCTACCAGAGCTGCTGTGGTTCTGATGTATGTAGAATTCATTCTTTGAAATGTTAAGAAAAAAAAATCATGAAATTAAGAGCTCTCTTTTGGTTTGTCTTTGGACAGCAAACTGAACCAAGAACCTTCAGTGTGCAGATGCTCAGCAATGACCGGCTGTGTGGGAGACGTCAGCTCCACGTGGGTCAGGATCTGGTGGGAAGCTCGCAGACCTGGGGCTCCACTTCAGAATGTTTCAGGTGTTTCAGTGAATGGTGAGTCAGTGGGTTTTCTGTCTTAATTTTTTAGGACACAGCAAAGCCTATTTAGCTAACTCACCCTGTCGTATCTTTTTCTTACTGTCAAGATTTTGCAGCAATTTTAATCACAGGGACAGAAGATACAAAAGAATATTAACCAGATTTAAGAAAGGAACCCCACTGAATTTCCCTAAAAGTGGCAAATGGTTGTCACATCTTACTCAGGTCAGCAGTACAGCAAGCTGAGAAATATAATATTTTTACATTTTTCCTTTGATAAGATAGCTTTATTTGGGGTACGATGGGTTGCCAAAGGAAATGTGAAGCCAAACTTGACACAAACCCCTGTGGTCTGTTATTGGGCAGAGGAGGAGCACAAACAACAAAGATTAAATCTCAGTTTTAACCAATGCGGTCTTTCTGATAGTTCAGGTCCGGGCTGATGTGACACGTGTTCAAGCCAGCCCCAGGATGTGGATCCAGTCCTATCCTGTAAGGTCTGGATTCACCTCTATTTCTAAGCTCTGTCTGCTCCTTCTGCCACAGAAGAGGATGCTTGTCAAGTTGCTGAGCAAAAGTGCTCTCTGTACCATTCTATCAGCAGAAGTTTCCTTGACCACCGTGTTCCTGATATTTTTTGGGCTCTGATGGTAACAGCACGAGTTGCCTGTGAGGTACCGTGAGACAGGGCAGCACTGCAGCACCTCTTCCCGACTCCTCGCCTCTGTTGCTAGGAGGATCTCGGTGCTCTTTTGCAGCACCACTTGAAATGACAGATTATGAATGAGTTAATTTTTCAAACTTTAGGTGTTGCAACGATTCAACACAAACAAATGCAATGAAAATAATTAAAGGTCAAATGAAAACTCAATATCATTAACTATCTGCCATCGTATCCACGCAGACCCATAGTAATTATGATGCATGCACAGTAATAGAAGCCTAATGGTTGCAAAATGTTCTTTGGATTAATTGGCTTTGGCAGCTTACACACTCACATGATTTTCTACATTTTTGCCCATCCTGACAATCATTCTGTGCTCTAGGCAATCTTTGCCTGAGCTGTCTGTCTTCATAACCATCACATTATTCTGGTTTTTTGAACATCATAGTGCAGGAGTTTGCCTCTCAGCACCCAGTGTGGTTTAATCATGTCCTTATCTGTGCACCATTGTGTAGAGGATAGTTGCTTGTCTCCTTTATAGGGAAGGCAGTTTGCCCAGGGAAGGCAATGGTGACCCTGGAGGCATGAAAAGTGAATTGATGAGACCTGAGGCTCTGCATTCGGTGAGTCTGATCTCACTTTATGAGGAAACTAACAGATAGGGATCACTACAGGAATAACAGGAGATCTTAGCATGGGTTAGGGAATGAATGCCATACCACAAATAACTCCATGAGAATAGTATTTAATGCAAATAATCACGGAGCAGGAGCTGGGAGTGTGGCCTCCAAGGCCACTTGAGTTTGGCAGACTCATCCCAGAGTTTGTAGAAATGTGGTTGCACCTGGGCAGCAACCTCCCCTGCTCCCCAGAAAGTCAATGTGCTGAGCAGGGCAGCTCCAGGCCAGCGAGACCATGACCCAAGGCAGCACCTTCCCCTTGTAGAGGACACTACACCGCATACAGTCCTGCCCACCCAGCAGCAGGAGGATTTTGCAGCGTTGTAAGCCTGACTCAGCAAGTGCTACAGCCCATGTACTGAACGAGGTGACGCTTAAGCATGTACTTAAGCACCGTGCTACATCAGGGTCTACGTTGCTTGGAATAAAGGGAGATAACTTGCAACAGACATTCCACAGTATGGCAGATTAAGCCTGCCTTCCAAAGTTAGTTATCGGAGTAAACTGGCAGCCATGCCAGCACTGAAGTAAGCCTTTAGGAGGATGAAGTGTTTTGAGTGAATGGTGAAAGCAGTGCTTTTTGAAGCTGCTGGCTGGGAGCGTCTCTGGCACTGTGATATGGTCCTACCAGTAGGACGCTACCACGTCAGGCAAGAGCAATAGCGTTGCTGCTATCTTGCAGCATACCTTGAGAGAAACAAGCAAAGTGTCCTCAAACCCATGTTCACATGAGTCTTTGCCAGCCTTGCTTCTGCAGGTGACAGTTTTATTTATGTTGCTATTTAGCTCTGCAGCACGTGGAAAAGGGCAGGCACCAGCTGGGGTAGAGCATCACCAGAACCTGCAGGGAAGCTCTGCGTGGTCTGCATGCACAGCAAAGCGTGCTGATGGAGCCAGCTCAACTTTGAAATCTGGGCTTGAATGGAGCTGCAGCTTGAAAGCAAACCTCCAGGGAGGAACTAATGTAAACCTTTTATTATTATTTTTTTTTCCCTGATGGAAAACTGAAAACTGAAAGCACTGTCTGCTCACAGCTCTCGATGAAGTCTCACAGCTCTCGATGAAGCCTAGTAGATGGGCAAATCTCAGTAAAGTCTCTGAAATAAGGATCAGTTCACTCATTTGGGTCCACTCCTGCACACAAATATAGGAGTACAACTGGAGCTCCCTTTGTGTCTCAGTGCAGCATTGTTCCCAGCATTGCTAATCACAGAATCTTAGAGTCATTTAGGTTGGAGGAGACCTTCAGGATCATCAAGTCCAATTGTAGTGTTTGTAGAAACTTCTTGAAGTGTTTTTAATTCGAATTAAAGTCTATTGAATCTAAACCTTGGGGTGTCATGCTCCAGAGTACCTCACCCTGCACCATTTGGGATACTTCCTGCCATCTTCCCGTTGCTAGCACAGCACAGGCAGCTTTGGGAAGGTGATGCTGTAGCCTCTCTCAGTGGGCACCATAATGGGGAGGGATGCAGGCTGTGCAGCAGGAGCTGTTTGGGTTGTGAGCAGCACACTGGGGCCTTGCTACCTGGAAACCTCTGGGCTGTGATCCAAATACCTAATCTAGTTGCCTTGAGAAATGCAGATACTTTCTAAGAAATGCATTCTTTTTCAAAAAGCACTGAAGATAAGGTCACATTTCTGACGCACCCGCACGGTACGCATGCTGCCTGTTTGTGACAATCCTTTAAAGAATGATTAAACAAACGTAGTAGGCAGGCACGGGTACCGAGGCCCCATCTGTCTGAGGGAGAGTCAGAAGTTAATTTAAGTGACTTCTACAACATGTCGCCTAATTCCAGTGGCAGCAGAGCTAATTAAGATGGAGTTGGTCCAAGAGCACGGTGGTGTGTCAGTGGTACGGAGGAAACGCTGACACAAAGGCACAATCAAACTGCAGTTCCGCTAACGAGCAAATCGGGCTGGGGACTCGCTGAGCCTGTGAGGAAGTGCTAAGCAGCATAATTAACTGGATATCTTGGTGCCATTGATAACTTCATGAATATTTCATACTCTTTTCCCACCAATCTGTACTGACAACTTGTGACACAGAACTAGCTGGGGCAAAATGCACTTCATATGTGGTTGCTGTAGCTGTAGATTTATCATCAGACATTATTTTCTTCAGGATGCTCCTCCAGGAGCCTGGCTAGCCATTCAGCAACTCATCGGAGCTCCGAAGGCCAAAGAGCAAGCAGAGCCCTTCTCTAATGAGTGCTTTAATGCTCTGCTAATGCCGAGTAAGTCAGCCAAGTGGGGCTGGAGCCATCGTTAGGGAATGCGGGGACAAACAAGCGGGGAAGGCTGAAGTGTTCATTGTACTTTGTCCTGGCGTGCCGCTGGGACATGCTTTTTCCCCCAGCCAGAAGTGACAGCAGTATCCAGGAGTTCTCCTGCATTTCCCAGGAGAGAGAAGCAAGGACTGTTGTGTTTGGGTATGATGCCTGCAACGGCAGGGTCCAGGTCTGAGAGTTGTATGGGAAAAAAAAAAAAAAAAAAAAGCTTTTAGTAGAGAGGAAGGAATTGTGCACTTCAAATTGCAAGCAAGCTATATGTTTACATAAAGCTCCTGTTCTTAAGCCAAGGCTGTGATTCAAGGGGAGGGTTTGAGTTAGCAGGAGGGAAAACGGACGCTTTCCTGCTGTGCCTGGATCTCTCCATCCGGTAACTGCGCTCCCTCCCCACAGCCCAGGATGAGCTCCTGGGGATTCCTGCGTCTGCTGCGCCTTGGAAAGCTGAGTGAGAGCATGGGCGTGGGAGGAGATGGCTCAGTCCTGCACGTGGAGCAAGCTGCCCTGAGGCTCTCTGCCTCTGGATGTGTCGCAGCCCTTCTCCTTCCCAGGGAAGGGTCCAGCATCCCTGGACTCTCATGTGGCTCCCAGCTGGGCCTGCTCAGGGCTTGATGCTGGGGATGTGGAGGCTGGGACCGACAGGCTGGGTACACACAGAGGTGTGGAGGAGGTACTTTGGGATGTGGCTGCTGAGGATGCTCACTTTTCACGGCAGACTTGGACCATCCTGACTGGCACATACCTTGCCTCCCTGTGCAAGGTGATCAATTTAAAACTTGAAGAGTGTTTAAGCAGCACTTAATCAGAAGGGCCAAATGTTAGCACTCCATAATTCATTTTGTCTTAGTTAACTTTCAAGCACTGTGCTAGGAAAGATTAATTTTGCATCTCTCTGTATCATCTGTGCAACAGGAACAGCGGCAGCAGCCTTGCCACAGATATTGCAAGTAAGCTCTTACATTTTATTCAGTTGAGTTCATTTTTATCTCTTTAATCGTAAAACTATAAAAACAAGATGATATTGGTACTGGTAATCACGTAACAAGCCATTGGGCAAGAAAGAGCACATTTAAAGTTGTGATATAAGCAAAGGAGATTTGGGGGTATTAACGACCTTGAGTATTGAAGCTGAGAGAGTGAAACAAATGTATGGGGTTACAATGCATTTAAAATACAGGAGGGAAATAATAAATCAGATGAATAGTTGTAAGAAAATTGAAAATTGTGGAGAGAGAGTAGCAAAACTACATAGAGATTGAAGGACTTATGTCTCTTGCTAAGAATGGTAATGAGAATATGCGATTTGAATAGGTCTAAACTGCCCTTGAAATATCATTATAACTTATTTGAAAAGACATTTACCATTTGTATGATTTTCCCAAATGTAAAGCATTGCCTTGCATCTTTGTTCATTCAAAGCTCCTGAAATATGTCTGAAATAAACCCATACTGGAGTTGAAAATAGCATAGTATTCCAGGAAGTCAAATCAAAAGCATTTTTTAATCAGTAGGGCTTCCACAGGAAAGTATCACAGTGCAGAGAGACAGCAGCAGCATCCAGGTTAATTTTCTTTTCTCTTCTTTTCTTCCTCCTATAAATAAATGACCAAATGGAACAAGAAACTTTGGTCGCTTAACAAAACAAACCATCCCAGCAGCATGCCACTGAACATCAAAAGGCCACGTATTAACGTCGTTAGCGTTCCCTATTTTTCTCTTTCTTGTGGTTAGCTGTAACCAGTGCCTGGCCACACGCATTGCTGTGCCTGCTGCCGTTACCCGAGGGCTGTCAGCATGGTGATTGGGAGTGCTGGGGAGTCAGCGGGGAAACCGAAGAGGGGAAGCAATTTAGGACTCAGCCCAAGGGTTATCCAAGTCATGGGGAAGCATCATGTCGGGCCCTGCAGCCTTTGGCAAAGACACAGCTCCTCTCACTGTAACCACATCTGAGCCGGTGCAACAGGCATTACTTAATAACCCTGAAAAGAGAAACAGAAGAAAATTTCTTTGAACATATGTGCCAATCTCCCAAATAGCATTTCCAGCAAGAAGGCCACCATAAGAGCTACAACTGCTGCAGACAGAAAAGGAAAATGAAATCTTCCTCACCTCTCCAAAGCCGCAGTGCAACTAGTGCTGGTAAATGGCTCGGAAACAGAGGCTCAGGCTTTCACCGTTGCTTGCTCCATTTATAGATAATGTGTGCATTTTGATGAACTTTGAACTGATGTTGTAAGCGTGTTCCAGACAGCTGTGTCTTACAGGTTATTGTTAGCAGGAAGAGGGTAAAGTTTATTTTAAATGGTAGCAGAAAGCACCATTTGGTAAATAAAAACTCACCTTGAAGGCTTTAATGTTTTTAATGCAGCCGCCCTAACAGGGTCCTGTATGGGATGGGATGTATGCAAGGATGTTGCCTGTTCCAAAGAAGGCACAGGTTGCTTCTCTTTAACAACTATTCCTCTCTGAGTGTGTAGAATCCATAGTTTTACTTGGGCCTGAAGAGGCAGAGGGCAAGAAGCAAAAGTGGAAATAGAGGCAAATGGAGAGAGAGCCATTCCCCACCAACCAAACAGGTGGCTTTTTTCCCTTTATTAAGGATTCAATGCACAAAAGTCAGGAAAATCAAACTTATGTTTCCCCCAGCAGTCATAACTCTGCTCCTGGCAGGGCAAGAGTGAGGCATAAATATAAGCTCCTACGCAGCAGTACACGCTACATATGTGCAGGAGCTAAGTTATGGCTGCTGCGGGAGCCATGATTTTGAGTGTCCTGACTTTTGAGTTGAAATTCTCAGGCCCAATATTCTGGGTAGTTTCCTTCCCTCCTTTTTTCACTATGTAGTTATAAATTATATTGCAGATCTCCGTCTCCATTATGCTGGCACAGCAATTTGGATTATGTGATTGGCTGAAGACTTCTCCACGAGAAGGTGATCGCAGTTATTATTCATAGCTGGATTCAGCTCTCTTTATATCACAAACTTTTGAGCTGAGCTGTGTCACTCACTGTGCTGTAAATCTGACCATGCAGGAGGTATGTGAAGGTGATATATGCGTGTACATGTATGAAGTAGATATATGAAGACAGAGCATGACCCTAAATCCTTCAGCTGTGCTCAGATTACCAGGTAAGTCTCTCCTCTAGGTAACCAGGTACATGCTGTTCCTGGAGGCTAAACCCAAGCTATACTGCATCTAAGATAACACCATCTCCATTCTATCAGCTCAAAGCTGCTCTGTTTGAGTCTGCTTATGTTTACAGGTTTGTTTCAGTCGCCTTTCTGTTGCATATCCACTTTAAGCCAGAGCCAGTTTGTACAAGTAGAGGTTTGAGAACTTTGGGGTTAGCTAGTTTCAGTTGAAGCTGAAAGCTCTTTAATTACAGAAAAATTTGTCCCTGCAAGGAACCGTGCCTCAGATTCATGTTTAAGTGCTTTGCTGAATAGAGTGAGGTCCAGATACGCTTTTTGTTGATTTGCGACCATGGTTTGTAAGGCTGAGCTTGTGCTGTATCACTGCCTTAAAACCACATCCAAATGACAGACCGTCACCTATATATCCCAACTGCCTGCAAATCTTCAGTGCTGAACTCCAGGAGCATTTAGCTGTGCCAGACTCTGCGAAGGCCTACGTAAGAAGGAATAGTGTGGTATAAATAAACTCCATCTGATTTCTTTTTACAACGCTTTGTGCAAATTTAACATGCAAGTCAGGTGTCACAGTAGCTGTTGGAAATATGTAATGCTGACAGTATTTGGTAATAAAATAATAATCGCTGCGTGTATCTCTGATGGGAAGAGATTCACATCCTTTTGAATCCCTAATTGTGTGCCACACTACATTAGAGACAGATAGCTCCATTGTCTCCAACATTCAGAGATGGGAAATTCAGAGCAACAACATGTTCTAGAAATAAGCTGGTTTAATGAAGCAGCAAATTAGACCCCTCTATCTCTTTATTTAACAAGTAGTCCCCTGAATTTATCAGAATTCATTACAGAGGTGCAAAATAAAAAAGAAGCTGCAAAATTCATTTGCGATTAGCGCTAATGATTTTGAAAATGGTTTTTCGTATTTTTATAGATAACGGCTATTATTCCTTATTAAATTTATGTCACGTTTACTCTAATGAAATTACATTCTCTCCCTTCCCCTGTTTCTATTGTTTATGGTTTGGGTTTTATAAAAGGAAAAATCATAAAGATGCTATACGTTTCTTGCCAGCTACCGTGCCTTTAACACAGCTCCTGATAGCTTACTCCTGTGACTCATGTCAGAAGAACGGTTTTAAAATTTCCTTCCTAATTTAATCCTTCTATAATACTTGACACATAATGATCCCGAGTAAAAGTACTGATCCATTTTCCCCTATAATTTCAACTTCACAGGAGGAGTAATGGACTGGGGCTGTAAAGTTAAGGGAGGAAAAAATATTCAGACAGCAGTCTGAGCTGCTGCCCCTTTCCAGAGTGTGCTCCCCACCCAGACCAACAGCCCCTTGCTGTTCAGCTGCCTGCCCAGCAGCTGTCTCCTTCCCCTCCTGTCCTCACCCTGTTGTTGTTTCACGGGTTTTTCTTTTGGTCAGTTTAAAACATATCGGATTTAGACAGCTATTGAATCAGGGGTGGGCAGGCAGAACAGAGCAGTGGCTGGATTTGAGATAAAAGTGGCAATCTGCAGTATGAGAGGGTCTCTCAGAAGTTGTGGCCAGCCCTGCAGTGCACACCTGCCTGCTCTGCCCTGTGTCCCTGAGCATCTGCCCTCAGCAAAATCAGGTTTTGCTGTAGGAACTATCGCAGCTTTCTGAAGGAGGGTTTGTGTCTTGGTGCGAGCTTGATTAAGTGCTCTTTAAATGCTTAATAATAATCAATGTTGCTGAAGTTAATGTATTGTCAGCCCTTTAGTTCACTTCCCTAATATCTGCTTTCTTTAATATCTGAACATGTCAGTAATAGTTAACAGTCCTTTCTCTAGAATAACAGATATGGAATCACCATTTCTGACGTAGGAGGCTGAGTGAGCTGCTTTTGTTATTTTTGAAAAGGATCTCCTGAAATGTTATTTCTAATGACTAACGTTACTTTGCTCTGCTCTTTGTTTCTTTCCATCCTCTCTCCAGTTCCAGCGTTTCCTCTGTTTCTTCTTAATCTGATGAAACCTGAGTCTGAATGGGGAAAGTTCATTCGTAATGTGGCCAGCCCTGTGGTGTTGAGCTGAGAAAGTCTGTGGTTCTTATTTCCTCCTCTGGGGCGGCTGTGGATGACCATCGCTGTGCCCAGAGCACCAGCCTTCTTGGCAGCTCCTGCCCATGCAGCGTGGTGTATCCTGCTCATGGCGATGCTTTATGCCAGTGTCACCTGGCTGGGTGGGCTATGGCCCCGGGGATCAAGGCTGGTGCTTTTTGGCTTCCAGCTGTCAATACACAAAGCACAAGTGCGGGTCTCCCTCATCTGATGTGCCACCAAGGCAGGAACCTTGGTTGTGAGCTTGTACAATGCTGGCTAGGAATCAGCTGTAGTAATCTGCCCACAAAACTCAAGCAACACCAGGAAAACTCATTATTCAATACCTTATTTCATGCTCTGGAAACAAAAGCAACAACCCCAGCGCTTCCTCCCTTAGAGCAGTGTGGTTTCCATCAGTCTTTTCAACTCCTAATAAGATTTAGCTTTGGAGAGGGATGTTTGTGCCAGAAGGACTAAGGCGGGAGCTTTCTGATCAAAAAGGCATTGAGGCATGCAGAAAAGCACCTACAACTTTTGGATCAAGCCCCATTTCTGTATGGAAGAACAGAGCTAACGCCACCTTTGTGGAGGTTTTTGGAGTTGTCTCATGGCTCCTGTGTCAGGAATTTGTTTGTGGAAAGTCTGCGAGATCTTACCGAGTGGACTCGTCAGAGATTCACCCTGTGCCAAAAGAAACGTCACCCTGGGGATGCTTGCACCAGCCTCAGCCAGCACGCAGCCCTTCTCCTCTCCCGCCCCGCCACGGAGAGCGGCTCCTGCCAGGGAGCACAGGCTTGTCTCAGAGCGCTCAGCATCACCTCGCAAAGTGGAATGAGCAAAACCCTCCGTGGCTCTGCTCCTCCCGCAGGAGATTAAAGCTGAAGGAGGGGGGGTGCAGTGAAAGTATGTTTTCTGCTAACAGACTGAGCAGAAGTGACAGGGAATTCACACCGTGACACGCACAGTGTGCACCTCACTTTTTGCGGTTCTCGTGATGACCTAGTCTTACCCAAGGCATTTTGCAGATGAGTGCAGTTACCTCTTACTCCTGGTGAGGATGCAATGTGAAATGCAAATATCTGAAAGGTTAGGCTGCTGCAAAGCTGTAATTACTCATGGACTTTGCAGCTATGCAGGAACAGAACAGTAATAAATCTTTGAGCTGATTATAAAACAGTCTCAAAAATACCCTGATTGAAACCAATTTTTGTATATGCGAATCTGTTTCCCTCAGCTGCAGCCCACCCAGATGCAGCCCCCTGCCCAAGGCAGTGCCTGCTCCTGTTGCAGTCCTTGCAAAGGGACCAGCAGCCTCCAGACCCGATCTCAACCGCCAGCCAGGCCAGCACATCCTGTCCACTGCCCCGATGATCCTGTCCTGGTTGTTACAGAGGAGCACCAGCTGTGGGGACTGGGACTAAAAACACCCGCAAGTGACATTACAGCTGCAGTAGCAGTGATTCAGCGCTTTCCTTCCAATTAAGCCTCTTTGGTTGCTATCAGAGCAGCACGGGGGCCGTGGAGGGAAGAACACGAGCACCTCGGGGCTGGCTGCAGGCTACAGCAGCGGGGAGCTGAGTGTCGAAGCCGGGTGTCCCCCAGGACTGGCAGCACCGGGAGTCACCATCAGAGCCAGCCCTGTGCCTTCAGGTGATGGATTTCTGTGCTACACAGCCCTCACAGATACACCTGAGGCCCTGATCTTAATGAATTGTGTAAAATGTTATGCCCTTTGGAAAGGCAAATACAACCCAAGTAATTATGAGCTGCTTTTTTTTTTTTCCCTTGACACCCAGCTTTCCCTATTTGATGTGCTGTCTCTACATGCACATTTTCTGAATGGTCCTCCACTGTTGGAGCTGCGGCAGGCCATCAAGCTGTGATGCTAAGGGCACGCTCTGCGCCCAGACTGCCAGCAGGTCTGGAAGTGCAGAAGCACAGGAGGATGCTGCGTGCTCACCTCCGGCTCCTCGGTGGCACAGGCTGGCCTTTGGAGCTGCTGAAGCTGGTGCCACCCAGGGGAACAGCTGAGGATGGGATTTGTTCTTTTTCAAAGGCTTTGTTCATCTGACAGCCGAGCTCGCGTCCAACTTGAGCTGTCTGTCTGCTGAATCCAGCCCTTTCATTTTCCCCTCTTTAAGTTTCGAGCTCGCACTTCACATGCAGTGAGGGCAGGCTTAAGCCTGACTGTCAGCATAAAAGACTTTTCTTTCTGTATCGCTTCCCCTCCGCAGTTCAAACCATCTCTAGCCCCACTCATGTCAACTTCAAAGGCTTCCCCAGGCTGCAGCCACAGCTTTTGCCTGCGGAGACCATTTCGGTGTCTTTGGGAGGTGTGTGGCTGCTGGGATGTGGCCTTCAGCTTCTTCCATGGGGAGCTGTCAGGGCTGCAGGCATCAGCCAGCATTTCTTCTGCAGGCATTGCTGTCCTGGCAATGTGAGGGCTGTGAGCTTGTCCTTGTGCACAGAAACCCTCCAGAGCTTTTTTTTTCTGTTTTCTTCCAGCTGACGTTGGATTAGAGATGGAAACATAAACACGCACAAGGCCAAAGGAAAGCCCCAGCTCCCGCAGGAGGCAGAGTTAATTCCTGGATGCTGCAGGATGAGCTCAAGTGAGGGCTTGGCTGTGGCAGAGCTCACTCTTCCTGTCTTCATTCTGGACAGCTTTTCTGGTAGGGGAAGTTGTTTAAGATGTTGATAAAGATGATAGTGTATGGAGTGATTTCTTTAAGTTCCTGATTTATTGAAACACTTTGTATTTCCCTAGGTTTGTGCTTAACATCATGCAAACAGGACTATTCATTTGCAGAAAAATTATGTGCATGTTTGAATATGTGGAGGCATTTAGCTTTATTTTGAACAGAATATCCTGTTTATGCAGCTAAGGATAGTAAAATCCACATCTATGAAAACTGTTTGTGCTATTTTCAGATCCATGCAAGTCGTTGGCCGTGTCATGCCGAGCTGTACTCAGGAGGGGCAGAACAAGGAGCAGAGGTGGGGAAGTTTCAGCTGTTAACATCCATTCATGTAGGAGATGGAAACAGCAGGAAAAGGTCAGTGTGGGCTAGTGGTTGTGCATTGTCTTCAATGGAAGATGCAAAATGGATGATCTTTTTTCGTAGGCAATTATCACAATTATGTTTCTGAATGAACTATGGGTGATCGGCATGGGCGATGAGAGGTAAGTCCCTTGACGTTATGTCAGTTCAACCCAAAGCACCTTCAGCTTGAAATGGCATCTGAGGCAGGGTAACAAAATGGGCTGGAAATGTCCCAGTTCCAACTGCTACCCTTGGCATGACAAAGCGCGCAAGGACGCTGTGACGGCAGGTGTCAGTGGGGACCGAAATGGGAGAACACAAAAGGTTTCACAGGGGGATCTCAACATCCCAGCGGCCCGTTGGGAACCCACGCCCTCCTGCTCTTCAGAGTATTCAGCGATGCAAAAGTGAAGGGAATTGCTGGTTACATCACTGGCTGGGATTTAGGGTAAACTGAAGGAAATATTTCTTCATTTGTAGTGTAGTCACTCCTCATTGCCTCAGGAAGTTGAGTAACTGGGTTTAGAAAGAGCTAGTTTTAGAAAGAGCCGAAGCACTACCTGCCCATTGCGCTCCATGCATCTGTGGGCATGAATGCAGCCACTTATTCATGCAACTGCATGTCAGGGACCTTGAGCAGATGTCTCAATGCTTCTCAGAAAAAGGACTCTCAGACCTCCAGCCCTGCAAGACAAGGCTGGCTGAGCTGTGGTCTCCTCATGACAGTCAAAAGAAAACCTGCTCCTGATTCATCTGCTGCACGGGCTGGCTGCAGGAGGAGCAGCATTAGGAAATGGGGCTCCCCAGCACCACTCCATGGTGTGAGGTTAGGAAAACGTGATGGATTTGTTCCTTGCTGCTGCACGCGAACTTTGTGGTACCCAGATGTACTGGTCAGTGAGGAGTTCCTGAATTATTTGGGCCATGACTGGAGTTAATAGCAAGGAATAAAGAAGCAGCACTTGCAGTGTGTGAATTGCAGCACTCTGCTAGCAGCAGCCCTCTCATTGCCCACACCGTGCCCGTGGAAGTCAGCTACAGGCCATCTTTGGACTCAGCAGAATTTGGCTGAGGCTCTATTTAAAGAACATGAGCATCTTAAATGTTGTGTATTTTTGTGTTTTCAATCCCTATTTTCAAAGAAAAGCAGTGTGCTGGGAAGAAATTTGCTACACTGCACTTGAAAACCCAGCCTTTAGAGTGAGAGCGCAGCCGTTTCCTGGCAAAAACCCAGCCCCTCTGCTGGGGCAAAAGGCTGCTTACCCTAATGATGCTACTGCATGTGTGAAAACATGTTTTTGCAAGTGTAGTGACTTGCCAGGTTTCCAGCACGGTTTCACCTGCTGGTATTAGCTGAGCACAGGGTTAAAATAGAGCTGTAGAGTCTGAGTGTATTGCCAAGTCAACAAGAAAGTGGTGGTCTCGTGCAGCCCTTCCCCACAACCATGTTGCCTCGGGCAGAGCTGTTTCTGTGGGCCCTTGGTCGTGACAGCGAGGGTCCTTTGGGGATAGGAGATGTTGACTTTTGGTGAGCAGAGTGACATGGAAAACGTCATGGCCCTGTGCCCCTGGGCTTCCCCCCCATCCGTGGCCTGGCTCCATCTCCCCATATAGCGAGTTGCTCAGGGCATGTAGCGCATCTTCCCAGCACGGCGCTCGCCGCTGCGGTAGGGAGCCAACCCCAGCCCGCATTGCTGGGGTTTTGCTTTCGTTTGATCTTTACCATAAAAGCAAACCAATCTGAATTCCTGCAACAATGAGCTGCCCTTTGCACTAGTGGCTGTGGAAATGGGAGCTGGCAGAAGATCAGAGCAGGGAGGGTGAGCGGGTTGATTCATCCTTTGTAGCATCTTGCTCGTAGAAGGTGATAGAGGTCATGCTCGTCCCTTGAAAGCTGGGCAGGTGCGTGGAGCTGCAGCCACAGTCAGGGCTTCCCAGCTACCACGTCTCCCTGTCCAGCCCTGGTGTCCCTGGGAGAGAAGAGCAAGGTGATGCTGTCTTGGCGATGAGAAAGGCAGCATAGCTTTCCCTCAGAATAGCCCCAATACACTGAGAAGATCAAAGGTCCATGTTAGCACTTTATTTTCTGTATCATGACAAAAACAACAGAAAGAAAAAAAAAAAGCCAAGGGGAGTTTTTTTTTTATTTTCTTGTCCAAAGCTGTTCTTTATTGTGGGCCTGGGAAGTTGAACAGTTGCCAGTTGTCACCCCAGCCACAGCTGAAGTAGCTCAGGAAAGTACCATTTGCTGAGTGCTCTGGGATTCCCAGAGATGTATGTCACTAGAGAGAGATTATAATTCTCAGACTTCACGTTTAGGGGAAAGTGAGTGAAGTTCCCATGTTGGAGATGGCTCTGCTGAGGTGAAGCAGTTTGCAGCCATCCTCACAGGGCTTTTAATGCATGCTTTTTTGCTAACATGCCATTTTGCTCGAATTTTCACATTTCTGAGCAAACCTCACATATGGATGAAAAGGAGAAAAAGGGATTTGGTGGTACTGCAGGTCCTGGAGGCTTTTCAGCTGTGCTGAGCTGGAATCCTGCCTTTGAGTAGTGGTGGCAGAGAGAGACAAAGCAGCACAGAGTACAGAGAAAAAGCACAGAAAAGAGAAAGGTGGGAGAGAAAGTACAAGAAAAAACCTTATGGTGGAGCTGAGGGGAGACACAAATCAGAAGGTGGATGAGATCTGTGTGTGTGTCCTCTGTGTCTCTGCCTTGGATGAGGAGCTCTGGGGAGGGCTGGGGGCACAAAGCTGCTGAGCCCGCATTAGCAGGGGTGCGTTGCACACCCAGCGGGACGGGCAGAGCCAGGTCCCACCCTCACTGTGTTCCTCACTGTGGGTGACACCACCATGCCCTGCCACCTGAGACCTGCCATGACTACCTCACATCAGCAGGAGAAAAGCCACAGCCATCGTGTGTGTTGTGAAAGCAGATGGACATGGCAGAGGTGCAGGACAGGGGAAACTGCCGGCTGGTTCTGCCCTGCCCCGTGCCTGTGGTCAGCGCGCCGGGCCCCCTGGCAGCCTTGTGCTAAAAGGGGCAGGAGCACAGCCCACGCTGCATCCTGGCAGACACCGTGTTCTGGAAAAGCCCTACAAAAGCAAAGCAGCAGACCCAAAACAGAAACGGAACTGTCTGCTAAGGAGGAAAAAGTTTCTGCTCGTTCCCTGCAGGCAATTGGAGGATGCCATGCTGCCCGAGTAAAGTACAGTAAATAAAAGGTGAACAAGTGACCTCTTCTTGGTCCCCTCAGAGATGCTTCATTCCTGACACCGTGGCCAGTTTGCACGATGAAGGCACAGAGGGTGCTTGTGCAGTGCAGGAGGCAGGGACATGCTTGCTGTGCAGCCGATGCAGGGCAGAGCTCAGCGGTGCCCTCCGGAACAGCCCGCCCGTAGTTCTGGAACAGGCGTAGTTCTGCGGCTGTAGGAGCATTTCCATCCTCTTCCCCACAGCCCGGCAGCAAGCGATGGCTCTGTGAGATGGAGCTGCCAGGAGGGAGCACATAACCCTGCTGCCGTGCACTCGGAGGAGAGAAGTTTCCTACCAAAAGCAATCAGCAGGAAGAACAAAGGTTGAAAGAATGTTTCCCCAAGGCCCAGCAAACTTCCCAAACCAATACTGCATCTTCTTGGCAGAAATTCTACATTTTTTTTTAAAGACATATCTGAAAATTACAGAAAGGCATTGCGTCCCTGCCCGTCACATAAATCCCGTTGAATCATTCAGAGTTGTGCTGCCCTGTAATGCGAAAATGCAGTCACACAAACGTAGAAAGTCTAAATAAAATCTGGGTATAAGTCAAAGGAGTCATTTCTTATGAGAAACAAGAAATTGTTAGTTTTGTTTGTATAATTGCAGCTTTTTTTTTTTTTTTGGTTTACCGATGCCACAGTTTCATGAGTAGACTCTGTAATATTCCACTTGAATCTCTCTGAGCTGACGAGAGGATGCGTACTCTGCAATCACAGTGATTCACACGGTTACATGATCCAGAGCAGGGTAAGGGAGCAAGAATCCCTAATCTAGAACATTAGCACTTATCTGTTAAATGCTCTGTTTTACCATGCTGCAGAACCATCATCTTACTGCTTACATAAGGTTCTTCGTAGACTACTATGACAACGGCCCTGAAAAGCAGCATAATGAGACACGAGGAGCACTAGGAACATTCCGCCAGAACAGCAGCTTGTTGCAACTATTCTTATCTGACCTCAGAAATGAAAACACTTTCAGATGCTTTTTGGCTGCTAACGATCTTCTCAACCCTCACTGTGTTCGTGTGTCCATAAGGCTGTTCCTGTTTATATGCTCATAGTTTGCTGGGTCCGCAGGAGTGCGTAACAGAACAGAGCTGTGCGGCTATTCCTATGGAGTGAGGAGATTCCTGAAATAAAGCCAGAAACTTCACAACGTCCGTGGATGTGCTGGAAAAGTCTTGGAGATGAGCTAATCGGGATAATCTGATGGTGACAAAACGCGAGAATCAGAAAATGAGAAGGAGAGGGCTCGGTATCAACACACAGGTGGGGAGGAATTTGTTCCCAGCCTGTATTTCCTGATGGTGGAGGGCGTGATACCATCCGCTGGTCCAAATCTGTGAAATTCAACCCGGAAATTAGGCTTTAAGCGTTGGAGCAGTTTGCCAAGGGAAGTGGCCAACTCTTTGTTGCTTTAAGTCAAGGCTCGATTTTCTCTTGTTCTAGTTCAGTAAACAAGCTCTATATGTTTAGGATTCACTAATGAAATTTATGGCTTGCTTCAGCAGGAGCCCAGACCACACTGCCCCTTCTAATCCTAAAATTTGCAAGTCTCTTAAGAATTTTGGTTCAATCAGTTCATTTACTTGGGGTCAGAGGAGGCTGACAGCTGTGGAATGCTGTGACCTGCGGATGGCAAGCTGTCCCCTGCCTGGCGACCAGGTCCTTGTTCCTGGCACCAGGTGGGCGTGCTGCTGCTCTCCGTGCTTGCTCCTCACATCTACCCGTGCTGGGGCAGGTCCATGCTGACCTCTCAGACCTGCACCACGAGCGCCTGCAGGCAGCAGCCTCCACGGGCATCTCCCAACGCGGAGGTGAGACATTCTACCTGCGTCACAGCGGGTTGCATAGAGCAGCCTAAATTGCCTTCTCTTCTCTTTGTGTTTTAGCATTACACACAGGCCTGTGTGTATAACCTAAAATCACACCTGTGGGTGCCCAGACTTGCCAGCACTGCAGGTCCAGCTGGGCTTCACAGCTCAGTGGGAGCTGCGGGCACGACGCCTCTGTCTCTCAGCCATCCTGCTGCTGGGAGCTTGTGAGGACGTTGGCCAACTTCAGCCACATCAGAGAGCGGCAGAAAACTTGGAAATAATTTACAAAAATGTTTGCAACTTTAAAATAATTTACAGAAATTCTAATTCCAGGCACTGAAGACAACTGATTTAAGGTCTTCCATGCCTTGGACATATGCATTAACCTTCCAGTTACTGAGAAATAAGGCCTTATCACCTCCACAACTCTTCGTTTTCCTTACTTATCTCAACTGATCATGAAGATATTACTTATTTTTGGGGCTCTATTTACATGAAACCAAGGATGGGCTGGAAAAGTCACGAGAACAAAAGTGCAGCTGCACCTCTCGGCACCGGTGTGCCCTGCCGGAGCATCCTCCTATGGGAAGAACGGAGCATGCAGCCCTGGGGAAGGCTGTTCACGGCCCTGTACCCACCCACATGAGCATCTGACACAGGTGACACAGTTCTCCCTGTTCTGGAGTCAGCAAGCTTGCACTGCTCTGCTGAATTCAGACCATTGCTTGATGCGTAGTGCGAAAGATTAAACAAATTACATACTGCTGCTGTTAAGAGAGTCTTTAGGACAAGAAGTTAATTTTCCTGTCTTATGTTATCTGCTTTTTCTCAGTTCTTTTATGAGAAAATTGTCTTTTTAGATAGCTGATTTATCCACATTCTGAGTCTTTAAAAACCTGTAAACTCCGTAGTGCATTATCACTTGAATAGGCCAAATAATTATGTGAATGCCTACTCACAGGCAGTTAGCTTTCAGTAAAATTGAGGCTTTGAGAAGAATTAGAGAGAGCTACCAACCACATTGAAAGCTAAAAATAGGCTTCTTAAAGCAGCTGAGGTCCTTTACATGATCGTTAACTTACTGTGTCAAACCTAAAGCAGCATGATTAATTTAGAGTGGTATTCCCTAATTCTGATATCTGAGTTTTTGCAGTAGAGGAAGACATTCAGTGGATTTGTGAAAATGATCTGAAAGTGGGACTTTTTGGGTTCCTTCTTTCGGGAGAAACCTGACCCATCCTGAGCGCAGACAAAGGTGTACCTCCACGGAAGCCTTGCACTAGGAGGCAATGGCACTGAAAATCGGAGATTCACCTCCTAAGCCTTGACTTTTTTAGAACACCAACAATTTCACCGGACTTTATTTCTTTTTCATTACAATTCTGAAATTGCCTAAAGGCCATATAGACGTGTAGGATCTTTTCAAACAGCAGAGCAGCAGTAGTGCCCGTTGGTTGTAAGAGCATTGGCGTTACGCTGGGTGTTGTTAGTAAGTACATTGTACCCATCCTGGGGTACACTGGCCTTCTGGGCTGACAGCCTCTCACAAATCACACCTTTCATGTGAACTGGCTTGTACAAGGAGTGGCTGCCTGCCTGTAACACTGCACAAAATCTGTTGCTTTCTCCTGTTGATTTCACTTGAAATCTGCAGCGCTTTTGAAGAATCAGGTTCAGAGCTGAAAATGATCATTTGTATACCTTTTTTTTTTTTTTTTTTTAGGTTCTCAGCACCTGGGGATTATGGAAATAATAATTCATGTTTTATATTTAATTTTTTGTTTCTAGGATACAAACAAGAATTAAAACATGCTGGTCCCTTCGGCTGGCTTAAGCTGGCGACAGTTCAAGCCAGCCACACATTTTTACAACAGCTACGGATCCGGCCCAGTTATTTTTAATACTTGTGCGTCAAAATTGGCCTATCCCAATTTGCTTTTAAAGCATCCTTGGAGTAAGACTCCATTTACTCAGACTGTATTTGTCTTGAGTGCACTTTTACGAAATAGCCATAAGCACCAAACAGGCCACATCTGTAATGAAAACAGTGCCAGACAGACCGACCCCCCCGGGGGATGCCGTCCCACGAATCGATCCGACAGCTCCGACCAGAACTGAGCTAAGCAGGGTTTTGCCATGACAATAAGTGCGTTATATGCTCCCCTTCAGCTGCACTTAGCCTCACTTCAGCCAAAGAATGAGACTGTTTCAGGGATCATGTAAATATGGGCTCTGCAAAGACTCAGCCTTCCTGTTTGGAAAAAGAGAATTTGAAAAATTTGAGAAAACAGGGAGCTACGTGTGAGAAGGGGGCGAAGCGGGGTGGGGGGGCAATGGGAGGAGCAGGAAGATGGTGCGAGGTGGGGACACAGAGGCGGAAAAAGGGGCAGAGATGGAGTTAGAGGGAGAGGAAAGGTGAAAGTAAATATAGAGAGCTGGAAAATAAGGAAAAGAAAATAGAGACAAAGAAAAACAGTGAGAGACGTGGAAGGGAGCGCTGAACATGTTTCACTGCTTTTGAATGTTACGGCTATCAGGCTTTGATGTCCACCCTCCAGAGGGGACAGAGGTCCCCAAAGGCAGCACCAACAGGCCTTAAATGTCAGGAGCCCACTGAAGTGTTCAGACTGTGTCCTGGGGTTGTGTCTGGAAGGAGTCTGGGGTCCCATCTCCCTTGCCCTGCTCCTACCACCTCTTCCCCCAGAGCAAGGTGAGCCAGGGGGGACTGGAGAACTGCAGCGCCGGGCACTGGAGCAGAGACAGGCTGGCACCAGGCACTGCAGGCTGCCCTTGATCTCAGATGCGCCCTAACCTGCTGCACGGTGCCCCCACCTGCTGCAGAGCTCCCCCTGGACCTGCTGTGTGATACCTCCAACACCCTGTGGGTTGCCCCCCAGCCCTGCTGTGTGACACCCCCTGCATTTACTAGGATGCTCCCTGGGATATCCTTCGGCTACTGTGGGATATGCCCGGGCTAGTTTGGGGTGCCACTCCCCAAGACCTAACTAAGTGATGCCCCATACACTCAGCACCATGCCCTATACATCCCGCGGGTCTCCTCCCGACGTGCCCCGGGGATGCCCCCCCGGGTCACCCCCAGCCGACCGCGGGCGCTC